>SRQA01000517.1:0-21148 GCA_018360365.1 Claviceps citrina | reverse complement strand
AATAACAAGCAATGCGCGCGCAAAAGGAAGTACTAGGATTCTGGTTAACGTTATTAATATTACTATCTAGCTAGCTAAGTGGGAGGCCTTTTGGTGGTTTTCGTAATGCGCAAAGTTGTGGGTCACGTGACCGGCGCACTAGCTACCCATCTAAGGCAAGCTTGGATGCGGCTAATTAGGGTGCGCCGGGTCCACATTAACCTAACCCGTTGCGTTAATATTAACACTAGCACTCTTCTTTTTTTATGCTAGAAATTAACACAACACAAAGAGCCTCTAATCCCTCCCTACTAAATGTGTTAAACACTTAGCTAATTAAATCCGATCCCTTAATTAGATCCTTACACAAAGTAACAAAGGAAATGGCGATGGTTGTCGCAACACAACAGGTACTAATTAGTACAACCCTAATATCCCTAAAACACATATAACACGCTGCGGTCGCAGCCAAAGAAATAAATATGGAAGTTATTATAATTACACACATTGCAACGCTACTGCTTAAGATTTATAACTCTTAATAGGGCAGTTACTATTACAAAGATTAAAGTATGTGTGCTTCTTGTGATAACTCTTATAATAACCCTTCTATTAGGTCTTATGCCACTCTTTTTACCTAACCTTCTATCCTAATTGTAATCTTGTTTGTATTAATAAGGGTCTTGAGCGCTTAGTTTGGTAAAGTCTTTGTTATTGCATTGGCTAGGTTATCTTTGCTATTAATCTAGCAGATTTTGAAGATTTCTCTGCGTTTGTATAATTACTAAAGAGCTATAATATTAATTATTAATTGCTTCTCTTTAGTAGTACTAAGCTTAATAAGGCATTTGTATAGCGAATTTAAATCTATATACAGGATTATTAGAATTTCAGGCAGATTAAGCTAGTCTGTGATTATCTTAACGGTTGTGCTGATTGCGTAGGCTATATTAGTACCTTGAACTATGCTGTATAATTTAGAAGCGAGGGCGCTGCGTGTAACACGTTTGCACTTTATTAAGCTGTACGTGATAATGTTGCCTTTTATTGTGAATTAAGCCTCGCTAAAGTCCTTGTTTCCGATCGTAATAAGGTATCTAATCTAAGAGCTAAAGTCTTTATTATTTACAAAGGATTTGTTAATAAAGACAAAGAGATTCGCTCTTTCGAGGTTAATTAGGATATAATGCAGCCCTTAATCCAGGTAATCTATTTGCTACTAAAGCCTCTTGTTAAGGAATTTAACGTCCTTGTCTGTAAGATCTTGCCTTTGTGCTGCAAAAGAGAGGTTAAAGGCGGCTTTAGGTTAATAGATTGTGGCAATATACGCTCCATAAGCTCTTTGTTAATAATATTCCTCCTAGCGCTTCTTTAGATTTTTGTTAATAAGTTAAAGCTTGCTAATCTGCTCTTTTTAGTAGAGAGAAACGGAGGAATTAGCGTTAAGGGTAAGCTTATAACTATTAAAGATTAGAGGGTGGTTTATTATAAGCTTCTCCTTTAGCTTAGCAAGGAATTTAGCGGCTTATAGTTTGTTTTTTTCTTAATTAGAAAACGGTTAATTAGCTAAGATAAGGGTATTATTAGTCTGCATGCCTATAATGCTAAATTTATTTACGGAGCTGCTAATAAGGAGGCAAGGGTTGTATGTAGAAGGTATTATAAACAACTTCTCGTAATAATGCTTCTAGTATGTTGCCTACTAGTGTGTGCTGGCCTTAGGGATTCCGTAGAGAGGCTTAACAATTATTATAATTATGCTAGGAGGATGCTAATCTCTAACTTCTTTAGGCAATTAGCACAGGATCTTGCGGTTAAGGCTTGTGATAGATTAAATGTAGGCTTGCGTAATATCTCTTAGCTTAATAGAGATATCCCTTTTCGTGAGTAAAGGAGCTAAAGTTATAATTAACTGTTAACTTGCCTGTTAAATTATGGGAGCCTAGGTTAAGATTATCTGCTTGCTAGTATTATTATAAGCTTGCACTATAAGTTATGATTTTTCGTACGGTGCTAGGGTGCCTTTGCCTTTAATTTTATCTACAAAACAGCTGTTAAAGATGCGTTGCGTGCCGTGTTTTTTAGCGTTATAGATCTTAAGTCGGAAGACTTCTTGCTGGAGCAGAGCGTTAAGTTCCTTTTGCTAGGATGCCTTAAAAGGTGCTCCCGTGGTCTTCACAATGCCTTGCTAGCAGAGTTAATAGGCAAGGGCAAGATCTCCTTCTTCTTTTATAGTAAGAAACGCTTTAGTAAGTAGAGTGCCTTAAAGCATTAATTTCTTAAAGTCTTAGTTAATTAGAGGGGTCTTTTGTAGTCTGCCTCTGCCTTGCTTAACAGGCTGCCTTTTAATAGTGCTCTTATTAGGAAAGTTAAAGGTAACTCTCTTTATTAGTTTACGCAGTTAGTTATTGTAATCCTCTTTATCCTTGTTAGTAGGTGGAGGAGGAAGGGTCTCTTTATTAGCTATAGTCTCTGGATTGCCTAGGTTACGTAGGAATAGCTTTATAATAACAGATCTAAATTTCGTTAGTCCTAAAGGCATTTCTACCGTGTAGGTTGTGCCTTCTATAGCTAAGAGTCTGTAAGGACCTTGCTAACCACCTTTCTCGCGCTAGACCTATACCTTAGATTATAGCGGGATCTAGTGGGTTAGGAGAGTGTTAGGCCTATTATAGCAGGCGAGGGCATTACTAATCTAGCGCTTTGTAAGCAATCTGCGGGCTTTAAAGGTAGCTTTGCGGATTGCTTTAGCATATTAAATAACGGAAAACGCTAGTAGTAAATCCTGTGATAGTCACAGATATGCCCTAAACACAAGAAGTGTTAGAACAAGGCCGTTTGGGCTAGCAGAGTTATTAATAGCTTTCATAGCTATTTAAAGAAGGTAGTCTTGCTGTATATAGTCTCTAAGTTCGCTTTTAATAATGCTATACATATGTTAGAGGGGAGCGTGATATCTTTTAACCTTTCTAACGCTATTATAAGCTTCTATAGAGACCTTGTTAACTTTAATTACTAACCCTTGGGCGTATTAACGGAATTTAGCTAACGCAAAGTTCTTTCCAGCATTATAAACAATCCATTTAGGCGGTCTAAGATAACTATTAATCTAACAAGCTCTGATAGTGTCCCAAACGTCTCTAGTAGTCTGCTTCCTTAGTTTAAGAAAACGGGCAGCTTAGAAAGCTATAGCAGAATCCACAATATAGAGGACTAGCTTACTGTTAATTTGGAGGATATTAATAATAATCTTGTAATTAAACTTATAGTTATCTTTTAAAGTAAACTTAAATCGGCCGGGGCTCTTGCCGTGAAGTTAATACTACTTGCAGAAACTAGTAATCTTTTGCAGGATCTTTAGGTTAAATTCCTCACTAGCTTTGTGGAGAACCTTTCGCAGTCTTCTAATTAAAGGGTGACTAAAACGTTAATAAAGCTGCTAAAGTTACGTTTCTATAAGGAAGAAGGCAACCGCTATAGTTAGCTTAAGATCCCACCACAGATAACCTTATTAACAGGTTATAGGGATCTCTTTTATGCCTTAAATTAGCAGGTTCCTTAGGTTATTAAGCTTCACATTTATACGGTCTATATTAGTAATTAAGAATAAGAAGGGTGTTGCTATTAGCAGCACATAGAATTTAATCTCTCTAAGCACTATAGGAACCTTTAAAGAACCTAGTAATAATGCTTTTCCGGCG
This sequence comes from Claviceps citrina, assembly GCA_018360365.1. NCBI lineage: Eukaryota > Fungi > Ascomycota > Sordariomycetes > Hypocreales > Clavicipitaceae > Claviceps > Claviceps citrina. Next base: position 17,468 of record SRQA01000517.1, on the reverse strand, counting down.
CTAAAGGCAACATCGTATTAACTCGCGGATTAGTTGATTTATAGCGAGGGAAATAGGCGTAAAAGGGCTTGGGCTTAAGCAATGCTAACCGTGGAGACTCCCGCAGCGCTAGTATTAGGAAGGATGCCTCTAAAGGTCTCTTCTAAATAGCATGCTTTGGCAAGGAAAATGTTATTAGACTAAGGCTCTTTATAGGGATTACTATAGTAAAGGGCGTGTTTAAATAACTAGTCTTAAAGCATCTTAAGCACCTTGCCGCTATTAGGAATCTCCGTTAAGAGTGTTAACCTTTGCAATGCTATAGTAAGGAATTGCAAAGGACCCGTAGGAGGATTAAAGTAGTTATCCTTTTTGGTCTTATCTAATAAAGCTATTATTGCCTTGGTCTTGAGGATTAATTGCTTGAGGTTATTAGGATTACTACTGTTATTATCCTTGCCCTTAACATAAGCAAGGAATTGCTGCTACTTCTGCTTTATTAGCCTGCCGCGATAGAATTTAGATTAATTCTAATGCCTTTGTAATGCCTTATGTTCTTTAGTAGAGTGCTTTGTGGACTAGCACCCTTGCTTCTTATAGATAAAGCAGCGGCCCTTATAATAGATAAAGGGCCTGCGTTATTGCTATTAGAAGTTATGATTCTTCCTGTAGTAATAATCGGTATAAAACATAGCATCTAAGTTAACTTTAGCCTCTTTTTAATAGAACGCACTGCGCTTGGTAGCGTTTCTTTTGGCTTGCTTTACTCTAATACTTTTCTAGAGCTTTAACGTTAGGTCCTTGTATGTAGAGGGGCTATTGTAGGCTGCAAGGCTATATTTAGGGATATTATTAATAGCGGCGAGAAGCGTGTTTTGCATGTTAATCTTATTGTTTACGTAGCCTCTAGTCCCACGATAAAGAGAGATAATCTTATTAGAGAGGAGGTTAAGGGCCTTAAGCATGCTCTTTTTAGGGTTTTCTCTTATTACCTTGCGTAGCGTAATTATGCGGAGGTTATTATAATAAAGCTAAGTAGTGTTAATGGTTTTAAAGCGGTCTTTAACGGATTTAACTATTTAGGTAAAAGTTATGCCTTTGCTAAGGAGAAAGTCCTTGTAATGTATTAAAGCTTTTCCTTTAAGCATTACAGGAAATGCTTTGTGGAAGAGGGACTCTAGGAGGTTGATTTGCTTACAAAGGGCTTAGAAGGTCTTTAGCTTGTTGTTAAAGAAGTTATATATCTCTCTACTGTACTTTTCCTTGTTAGAGTAAATCTTATGAAGGTTTACAATCTTCCGTGATACTATTGCTAGGTCTAATTCTAGCAGGGAGTGAAGTAGAGGATAAAAACGCTTATAAGATCTCCGATGATTAAGGTTGTTATTAGGTGTGGTGGTATATTACTACTATCCTTATTAAGGAATGTTTCCCTTAGGCCTTTGTTATAGTAGCAAATCCCACATCTAAGCTGCTTTAATGCCTAGGTCTAGAACTAACCCTTAGGGCTGTTGTTAAGTAGGCTTGTAAGATCTCCTATTAAAGTTAGGAAGGCCTAGGGGAGCTAACTAGATAGTTAGCACTAAATTCAGGGCCTGCCCTAGGTCTTGGAAGTTCCTATAGGTCCTCCCGTTAAAGTTAGGAAGGCCTAGGGAAGCTAACTATTACATTAGCTCTCGCCCTAAGCCTTAGGGAGGCCTATAAGGTGCTGCTCCTATAGCGTGTAAATATCTTTGCTAATCCGCTATGTTAACTATAGCGGGAGGTTAGTCTGGTCTGTAGAAGCTCCTAGCAGGAGCGGGAGGAGCAAGGGAAATGTTACTTAGTCCCTGCTAAGGGTTAAGTTAGCTCCCCTAGCAGTAGTAATCTTCTAGGTTCTGTGAGAGCTTGCGGTTGCCTGTAGGGTTATAACCTATTATAGGATTTAATACCGCTAGCTAGCGTTATGGGGATTTAGGGAGCCTAATCTCACAGGGTGTTTAGGGGGGTCTTCTATAACCCTGCTAATTCCTAGGTTATGCTATAGGGAAGGTGGTTAAAGCAAATAGAGGAAGAGGGGAATTCCTTAACGGAGGGAGAGGGGAATTCCTTATAAGGTAAAGATATAGATAATTCTTTAGTGCCGCTCTTTACTATGTCTAGGAAGGTAATTCCTAAAGCTATTAATGTGGGGTGCTATAGTAAGAGGGATAATAGTTGCTATGCCTACTCGCTAGAGAATGTAATCTTAATCGTAAGGGATGTGATGATTCTCTGTTAGGATCCCTTAGTCTAGTCTTAGCTTGTATTGCCGTCACAAGCTTACTAGCAATAGATAATTAGTCTAATAGGAAGTAAATGTTATGTTTTTGCAGGAAGTTACAAAAAACGCGAATAACTTCAGTGTTCCTGTGTTTAAAGGCTTCTTTAGTCTAGTCTATAAATTAGTCTCTAAGCTTCTGCTAAAGGAGCTTACTAGAGAGGTCTTTAGTCTTAGCTTCTATGATAAAGAAAGCGATTTGGCCACATATTTCAGCACTTATAGCCTTGCTAAGATTAAAATCTAATGGGTTAAGCTTATGCTAGTCTGCTGTAATTGCTTTTCTGTGTGTTAATAGGATCCGAGGGAGCTCTAGGATCTTATTATTAAGATTAACAGATTAGGGGCTTTGTTTACCTATAGATGTGTGTTATATTTAGTGGTGAAGAGAATAAAAATCTAACAGAAAAATAGTAAAGCAGGTGGTAGTGCAGGTAAAAGGGTGGAAATCCGTAGCAGTTATTAGTCTAGACTAATAGATTTGATTAAATTAAGGGCTTAATAAATCTTGTAATAGACAAGAGATATAATAATTCCTCTAACAGGCGTTTAAGGCTAGAAAGAGGAAAAATCGTACCTGTTAAAGCAAGCAGCATAGTACTATAGCAAGCTTCCTTTCTTAGCACGAAACGGCTCTGCAAATAGATCCTAAAGAGCTTCCCTAAAGGGGATGGATTAAATCTATTTGTAATCGCGGAATCGTCTCTTTTATATTACTTCCTTTGTTCAGTAGGATTAACTCTACTAATTTCATAAAAAATCAGCTACTATAAGCGGAAACTAGCGTTCTACAGGATGCGTAAATCTAGCTAATCTATAGTGTAATTACCACTAATTAGTGTTGATTCGTACACAGGCGAATTAATAATAAAGGTATAAGAAATAACAAGCAATGCGCGCGCAAAAGGAAGTACTAGGATTCTGGTTAATGTTATTAATATTACTATCTAGCTGGCTAAGTGGGAGGCCTTTTGGTGGTTTTCGCGATGCGCAAAGTTATGGGTCACGTGACCGGCGCACTGGCCACCCATCCGAGGCGAGCTCGGATGCGGCCAATCAGGGTGCGCCGGGTCCACATTGACCCGACCCGTTGCGTTGATATCAACAAATATAAACATTAAATTAAATAATATACTTACTAGAAAAGGGTATGCTCTTTACTTAACTAAAGCTACTAGCTCTTAATCTAGGTATTATAAATACTTTTACTAAAAGACTAGTAGTTACTAAAGCTAATTAGCACTTATTTATTATTATATAGCTTAGTATATATACTAGTAAGAAAGTAATATATACTATAGAGTAGTACTATCTTATTACTATAGTCTAACTAAACGTAATAGGGTATATAACCCTATTAATAAAGTATATTAATATACTATAAAGTAATACTCTAATATAAATTAGCAAATATACTATAGTAAAACTATATAATATATTATAAATATACGTTAATACTAGCGTATATCTTAAAACCCTAGTGTTTTAGCTTATTATAAGTATTAATTAACTATATAAAGTTAGGCCTTAGTATACTAAAGTCTTATTACTTAAACTATTTATTACTAAATTATTTAGAAATATTATTAGAGGCAAACTCTTAATATATAAAGTAAAGTATATCTTAGGAAATAATATAATACTATTATTATATATATATATAGAGATAGCCCTAGCTATAGTTTTTTAGGATTAATAAGACTTAAAGTTAGTTATTAAAGAATATATAAGTGTAAGAGATTATAGCTTCCCTTATTTTATTACTTTGTTATTAATAAAGTCCTTTATCCTTCTATAACTAGACAAGACCTTATATTATAATTTTATATCCCTCTACCTGTAAGCATAATATAATTATTTTATTTATTAAGCACTTTTTAAAGAATAATTAGTAAATACAGGCTTATAACTATTTAGTAATAATACTTCTCTCTTATTACACTAATCCCTAAGCTATTATTTGCCTCTTTAAGGTTAAAAACCTTATATTTTTATTATAAAGGGTATTTATATTTTATAAAATACGCTTAACTATATACTTATTAGTATATATAGCCTATATCTCCTTATAATAAAGTATAAGATCTTATTTTAGTTATAGCATTTTATATAATTAGTATATAAAAAAAAAATATAATATTCCTTTCTATATAATATAGAAAGGGGTAAGCTCTATATATACCCTATATATATAATTTTTTTTTAATTATATATATTTATAAGTATTCTTTATCTCTTTTATAAGTATTAATAAAGTAGTATATCTAGTTATAAGTAATTATATATATATATATAAATAAGGTAAGTAATATAAATAAACTATTTATATTCTCTATATATAGGCAACTATATGTATTTACTAATCCTAACTAAGCAAAACAAGCAAATCTAAGAGTAAAATATTTACTAATACCTTATATAGGCTATAACACTATATTAAGCCTAGTCCTTATCCTCCTTTACTAGTTTACCTAGTGTTGATATTAACGCAACGGGTCGGGTTAACATGGACCCGGCGCATCCTGATTGGCCGCATCCGAGCTCGCCTCGGATAGGTGGCCAGTGCGCCGGTCACATAACCTACAACTTTACGCGTCACAAAAACCACTAAAAGGCCTCCTACTTAGCTAGCTAGATAGTAATATTAATAACGTTAACTAGAATCCTAGTACTTCCTTTTACGCGCGCATTGCTTGTTATTTCTTATACCTTTGTTATTAATTTGCCTGTGTACAAATTAACACTAATTAGTAGTAATTACACCACAGATTAGCTAGATTTACGTATCCTATAGAACGCTAGTTTCCGCTTATAGTAGCTGATTTTTCACGAAATTAGTAGAGTTAATCCTACCAAACAAAGGAAGTAATATAGAAGAGACAATTTTATAATTATAAATAGATTTAATCTATCCCCTTTAGGGAAGCTCTTTAGGGTCTATTTGCAGAGCCGTTTTATGCTAAGAAAGGAAGCTCGCCGCAGCACTATGCCGCTTGCTTTAATAGGTACGATTTTTCCTCTTTCTAGCCTCAAACGCCTGTTAGAGGAATTATCGCATCTCTTATTTATTACGAGATTCATTAAGTCCTTGATTTAATTAAATCTATTAGTCTAGACTAACAACTGCCACGGATTTCCACCCTTTCACCTATTCTCTTTACTACTAAATATAATATATATCTATAGGTAAACAAAGCCCCTAATCTATTAATCTTAATAATAAGATCCTAGAGCTCCCTCGGATCCTATTAACATATAAAAGAGCAATTACAGCAGACTAGCATAAGCTTAACCTATTAGATTTTAATCTTAGCAAGGCTATAAGTGCTAAAATATATAGCTAAATCGCTTTCTTTATTATAGAAGCTAAGACTAAAGACCTCTTTAGTAAGCTCCTTTAGTAGAAGTTTAGAGACTAATTTATAGACTAGACTAAAGAAGCCTTTAAACACAGAAACACTAAAGTTATTCGCGTTTTTCATAACTTCCTATAAAAACACAACATTTACTTCCTATTAGACTAATTATCTATTGCTAGCAAGCTTATAATAGTAATATAAGCTAAGACTAGACTAAGGGATTCTAATAGAGAGTTATTATATCCCTCACAATTAAGATCACGTTTACTAGCGAGTAGGCATAGTAACTATCCTCCCTCTCACTATAGCACCCTATATTAATAGCTTTAGGAATTACCTTCCTAAATATAGCAAAGAGTAGCACTAAAGAATTATCTATATCTTTACCTTATAAGGAATTCCCCTCTTCCTCTATTTGCTTTAACCACCTTCCCTATAGTATAACCTAGGAATTAGCAGGGTTATAGAAAACCCCCCTAAACACCCTATAAGATTAGGCTCCCTAAATCCCTACAACGCTAGCCAGCAGTATTAAATCCTATAATAGGTTATAACCCTATAGGTAACTATAAGCTCTTATAAAACCTAGAAGATTACTACTACTAGGGGAGTTAACTTAACCCTTAGCAGGGACTAAGTAACATTTTCCTTGCTCCTCCCGCTCCTGCTAGGAGCTTCTATAAACTAAACTAACCTCCCGCTATAGTTAGCATAGCGGATTAGTAGAGATATTTATATATAATAGGAGCGGCGCCTTATAGGCCTCCCTAAGGCTTAGGGCGAGAGCTAACGTAATAGTTAGCTCCCCTAGGCCTTCCTAACTTTAATAGGAGATCTTACAAGCCTACTTAACAACAGCCCTAAGGGTTAGTTCTAGACCTAGGCATTAAAGCAGCTTGGATATAGGATTTGCTACTATAACAAAGACCTAAGGGAAACGTTCCTTAATAAGGATAGTAGCAATGTACCGCCGCACCTAATAACAACCTTAATTATCGGAGATCTTATAAGCATTTTTATCCTTTACTTTACTCCCTGCTAGAATTAGACCTAGCAATAGCATTATAGAAGATTGTAAACCTTTACAAGATTTACTCTAATAAGGAAAAGTACAGTAAAGAGATATATAACTTCTTTAATAATAAGCTAAAAACCTTCTAAGCCTTTTATAAGTAAATTAACCTCCTAGAGTCCCTCTTCTATAAGGCATTTCCTATAATACTTAAAGGAAAAGCTTTAATACATTATAAGGACTTTCTCCTTAGCAAAGGCATAACTTTCACTTAAATAATTAAATTTATTAAAGACTACTTTAAAACTATTAATACTACTTAGCTTTATTATAATAACCTCCACACAATTATACTATATAAGGTAATAAGAGAAAACCCTAAAAAGAGCATACTTAAGGCCCTTAACCTCCTCTCTAATAAGATTATCTCTCTTTATTATAGGACTAGAGGCTATATAAATAACAAGATTAACATGCAAAACACGCTTCTCACTGCTATTAATAATATCCCTAAATACAGCCTTATAGCCTATAATAGCCCCTTTATATACAAGAACCTAACATTAAAGCTCTAGAAAAGTATTAGAGTAAAGTAAGCCAAAAGAAACGCCACTAAGCGCAGTGTATTTTATTAAAAAGAGGCTAAAGTTAACTCTAATACCGTATTCTACACTAATTATTACTACGGGAAGAATTATAACTTCTAATAGTAATAACGCAGGCCCTTTATCTATTATAAGGGCCGCTGCTTTATCTATAAGAAGCAAGGGTGCTAGTCTATAAAGCACTTTGCTAAAGAACATAAGGCGTTATAAAGGCATTAGAATTAATCTAAATTTTATTATAGTAGGCTAACAAAGCAAAAGTAGTAGCAATTCCTTGCTTATATTAAGGGCAAGGATAATAATAGTAGTAATCTTAATAACCTTAAGTAATTAATCCTTAAGACTAAGGTAATAATAGCTTTATTAAATAAGACTAAAAAGGACAACTACTCTAATTCTCCTGCGGGTTCTTTATAATTCCTTACTATAGTATTACAAAGGTTAACACTCTTAATAGAGATCCCTAATAGTAGTAAGGTGCTTAAGATGCTTTAAGACTAGTTATTTAAACACACCTTTTACTATAGCAATCCCTATAAAGAGCCTTAGTCTAATAACGTTTTCCTTGCTAAAGCACGCTATTTAGAAAAGACCTTTAGAGGCATCCTTCCTAACACTAGCGCTATAGGAGTCTCCACAATTAGCATTGCTTAAGCCTAAGCCCTTTTATGCCTATTTCCCTCGCTACAAATTAACTAATCTGCGAGTTAACATAATATTACCTTTAGCACTAGAAAAGCATTATTACTAGGTTCTTTAAAGGTTCCTACAGTGCTTAGAGAGATTAAATTCCACGTGCTGCTAACGGCAACACCCTTCTTGTTCTTAATTACTAATATAAACCATATAAATGTAAAGCTTAATAACCTAAGGAACCTGCTAATTTAAGGTATAAAAGAGATCCCTATAACCTAATAATAAGGCTATCTATAGTAGGATCTTAAGCTAACTATAGTAGTTGCCTTCTTCCTTATAAAAACGTAACTTTAGTAGCTTTATTAACATTTTAGTTACCCTTTAATTAGAAGACTGCGAAAGGTTCTCTATAAAGCTAGTAAGGAATTTAACCTAAAGATCCTGCAAAAAATCACTAGTTTCTGCGAGCAGTGTTAACTTTATAGCAAGAGCCCTAGCCGGTTTAAGTTTACTTTAAAAGATAATTATAAGTTTAATTATAAGATTATTATTAATATCCTCTAAATTAATAGTAAGCTAGTCCTCTATATTATGGATTCTGCTATAGCTTTCTAAGCTGCCTGTTTTTTTAAACTAAGGAAGCAGACTGCTAGAGACGTTTAGGATACTATTAGAGCTTATTAGATTAATAGTTATCTTGGGCCGCCTAAATGGATTATTTATAATACTAGAAAGAACTTCACGTTAGCTAAATTCTGTTAATATGCCTAAGGGTTAGTAATTGAAGTTAACAAGGTCCCTATAGAAGCTTATAATAGCGTTAGAAAGGTTAAAAGATATTACGCTCCCCTCTAACATGCGTATAGTATTATTAAAAGCGAACTTAGAGACTATGTGTAGTAAGACCACCTTCTTTAAATAGCTATAAAAGCTGTTAATAACTCTGCTAGCCTAAATGGCCTTATTCTAACACTCCTTGTGTTTAGGGCATATCCGCGACTATTATAGGATTTACTACTAGCGTTTTCTATTGTTTAACGTGCTAAAGCAATCCACAAAGCTACCTTTAAAGCCTGCAGATTACTTGTAAAGCGCTAGATTAGTAATGCCCTTGCCTACTATAATAGGCCTAACACTCTCCTAACCTACTAGATCCCGCTATAATCTAAGGTATAGGTCTAGCGCAAGAAAGGTAGTTAGCAAGGTCCTTACAGACTCTTAGCCACGGAAGGCATAACCTATATAGTAGAAATGCCTTTAGGACTAATAAAATTTAAATCTATTATTATAAAGCTATTCCTATGTAATTTAGGTAATCTAGAGATTATAGCTAATAAAGAGACCCTTTCTCCTTTACTTACTAATAAGGATAAAGAGGATTATAATAACTAACTATATAAACTAACAAAGAGAGTTACCTTTAACTTTCCTAATAAAAGCACTATTAAAAGGCAGCCTATTAAGCGAGGCAAAGGCAGACTACGAAAGACCCCTCTAATTAACTAAGACTTAGAGAAATTAATGCTTTAAGGCACTCTACTTACTAAAGCGTTTCTTACTACAAAAGAAAAAGGAGATCTTGCCCTTACCTATTAACTCCGCTAGTAAGGCATTATAAAGACTACGGGAGCACCTTTTAAGGTATCCTAGTAGAAGGAACTTAACACTTTGCTTTAGCAAGAAGTCTTTTAACTTAAGATCTATAATGCTAAAAAACATAGTATATAACGCATCTTTAATAGCTATTTTATAGATAAAATTAAAGGCAAAGGCACCCTAGCACTATATAAAAAATCACAACTTATAGTGCAAGCTTATAATAATACTAGCAAGTAAATAATCTTAACCTAGGCTCCTATAATTTAATAGGCAAGTTAATAGTTAATTATAACTTTAGCTCCTTTACTTGTGAAAAGGGATATCTCTATTAAGCTAAGAGATATTACGTAAGCCTACGTTTAATCTGTCATAAGCCTTAACTATAAGATCCTGTGCTAATTACCTAAAGAAGTTAGAGATTAGCATCCTCCCAGCATAATTATAGTAATTATTAAGCCTCTCTATAGAATCCCTAAGGCTAGCATGCACTAGTAGGTAATGTACTAGAAGTATTATTACAAGAAGTTGTTTATAATGCCTTCTACATATAACCCTTGCCTCCTTATTAGCAGCTTTGCAAATAAATTTAGTATTATAAGCATGCAGACTAATAATACCCTTATCTTAGCTAATTAACTGTTTTCTAATTAAAAAGAAAACAAACTATAAGCTACTAAATTCCTTGCTAAGCTAAAGGAGAAGCTTATAATAAACTACCCTCTAATCTTTAATAGTTATAAGCTTACCCTTAACACTAATTCCTCCGTTTCTCTCTGCTAAAAAGGGTAGATTAGTAAGCTTTAACTTATTAATAAAGATCTAGAGAAGCGCTAGGAGGAATATTATTAACAAAGAGCTTATAGAGCGTATATTGCCATAATCTATTAACCTAAAGCCGCCTTTAACCTCTTTTCTGTAGCATAAAGGCAAGATCTTATAGATAAGGATGTTAAATTCCTTAACAAGAGGCTTTAGTAGTAGATAGATTACCTAGATTAAGGGCTGTGTTATATCCTAATTAACCTTAAAAGAGCGAATCTCTTTGTCTTTGTTAACAGATCCTTTGTAAATAACAAAAACTTTAGCTCTTAGATTAGATACCTTATTACAATTAGAAATGAGGACTTTAGCGAGGCTTAATTCACAATAAAAGGCAATATTATTATGTACAGCTTAATAAAGTGCAAATGTGTTACACGCAGCGCCCTTACTTCTAAATTGTATGGCATGGTTTAAGGTGCTAATATAGCCTACGTAATTAGCATAACTATTAAGATAATTATAGACTAGCTTAATCTGCCCGAAATTCTAATAATTCTGTGTATAAATTTAAATTCACTATACAAATGCCTTGTTAAGCTTAGTACTACTAAAGAGAAGCGATTAATAATTAATATTATAGCTCTTTAGCAATTGTATAAATGTAGAGAAATCTTTGAAATCCACTAGATTAATAGCAAAGATAACCTAGCTAATGTAATAATAAAGACTTCACTAAACCGAGCGCTCAAGACCCTTATTAATATAAATAAGATTATAATTAGGATAGAAGGTTAGGTAAAAAGAGTGGCATAAGACCTAATAAAAGGGTTATTATAAGAGTTATTATAAGAAGCACACATACTTTAATCTTTGTGATAGCAACTGCCTTATTAAGAGTTATAGATCTTAAGCAATAGCGTTGTAATATATGTAATTATAATAACTTCTATATTTATTTCTTTAGCTGTGACTATAGCGTGGTGTATGTGTTTTAGGGATATTAGGGTTGTACTAATTAGTACCTATTATGTTGTAATAACTATTACTATTTCCTTTGTTACTTTATATAAGAATCTAATTAAGAGATTGGATTTAATTAGCTAAGTGTTTAACACATTTAGCAGGGAGGGATTAGAGGCTCTTTGTGTTACGTTAATTTCCGGCATAAAAAAAGAAGAGTGCTAGTGTTAATATTAACACAACAGGTTAGGTTAACGTAGACCTGGCGTATCCTAATTAGCTACATCCGAGCTCGCCTTAGATAGGTGGCTAGTGTGCTAGTTATATAACCTATAACTTTGCGCGTCACGAAAACCACCAAAAGGCCTCCTACTTAGCCAGCTAGATAGTAATATTAATAACGTTAACTAGAATCCTAGTACTTCCTTTTGCGCGCGCATTGCTTGTTATTTCTTGTACCTTTGTTATTAATTCGCCTGTGTACGAATCAACACCTAGTTTATAGTATATATTACTTAGTTTATAAAGCTAATAGGATAATATTTTATATACTACCTAGTTAATAACCTTTAATAGGCTTATATAGCCTATATTATTATGTTTTGCCTTTTATTATTTTTTGCCTAAATAAAATAACTTTTTATTATTATTAACTAAGTATTTCTTTAGGGTTATAGCTATAAATATTAGTAATAGCTTTATATTATATTTATATACTTACTTATAAGGTATATTAGCTAATCTATAGTATTTACTAAACTATCTAGTATTATAATAATTTACATAGCCTTAGGATAGGGCGTCCTAAACTATATAAGCCCTAAACGCGCTATTTCCTTTCTTATAAAAGGTACACTTACTATTACCCTTATATATATTCTTATATAGGAATTTAGTAAATATATCTATAGTTTATAACCTAGTATAGTTAAGTTTTAGGTCTAATAGGATGCTATACTATACTTTCTTTTATAATACTATAAGATAGTATATCTAGTATTTATTAACTTATATAAGAAAATATTAAGATTTATTATAAACTAGAGACAAATCTTCTATAAAAAATAATAAAGTATAGTTTATAAAATAAGTCTTTGCTATTTTAAAGTAAAATATAGTTTATTTTAGTATATTATTAGATATTATAAATATATTAGAGTATATTAGGAATAGTTTATTATTATACTTTACTAGTAGCTTTACTATAATCTTATTACCCTTTATAGTAGCCTATCTTACTATAGTAGCTACTATATTATTATTTATTATAGCTTATCTTACTATAATAGCTATAGCGCTTTATTTAGATAATTTAGGTATGTTTAGAATTATATCCTACTATATTAGAGTAGAAAATAATTAGTATATACCTATATCCTTATATATAAATATTATAAGCATATATTATTACCCTATAGTATAATATAGGTAATTTTATATAGCTTTATATAAACACTTATTATTACCCTGCTCTATACTATATAGTCTATAAGAAATATATAAATATAAAATAAGGCATTTTAAACGCTATAAAGAGCGCATAAAGGCTAGAAAACATAAGAATTAATACAAATAAGTTATGCTAGGTTTTCTTACTTTTAAAGGTAATATAAAAGAAAAAAAAGAAGGAAAGAAGCCTAGGTATAAGGTGTTTTTTTTATAAGGAATTATAAGTAGGTCTATATACTAATAGGTGTAGGTTATGTAATATTCTCTATAATAATACCTAAAAGACCTAACACGCCCTATAGGGGTCTGTGCATTAAATTTATAATCCGTAAAACGTTTTGAGCTAGTGTAAGCTATAGTTCGCCGTACCTGGCTGCCCAGTGGCTAAGCTGCCTACCACTAGCCTCTAGGTGCCTTAGTACCTACCTAGGTAGGTATGTACCTCCTCGTACTACCTCCTCGTATTACCGCCTCGCAGTACATATCTCCTCGTACAGTGTACTACCTCCTGGAGTCCTGGTACTACCTCCTCGTACCGAGTGCCCAAATAGGTCGCGCTTGACGTCACCACGCCACGCCACTCTTCCCACTGGGGCAGGACTCGGGAGCCTCCTTTTCGAAGCAAAGTCATCGTGTCCGACGCGGTTGAATTTGAGTTCCAACATTTCGGCCTCACAGGAGCATCGACCCAGCATCCGCTCCGCGTCCACAGCTGCGCGATGGGCTGGCTGCCCGACTTGCTGGTCTACCTGTGGAATTTCCGCTACCTGCCCATCAAATATCGCTGGCCGCTGATCAAGCTTCGCCGGCGGCTTGTCCCGACGAGCACGGGGCTTGGTCTCCGTCATGCCTTGCGCCATGCCCGCTCTCTGAAGTATCCGCCGCAACCTCATCCATATCTCTTCGTCCTGCGTCTTTTATGGCCGTTTCCTAGCTGGCATTTTCCGGCATCTATGCCTCCTCCGCCTCGGCACATCATGGCAGACCCTGGCTCGGTTACGTGCCAAGGTCGCGACTGGATGTATCTTCGGTCCATTCCCTTGTGGGAAGCTCGTGATACGCCTCAGAGATGCTTCTACCGTCTTTACCAAGCATTCTGCGCGGCCGACGGCCACATGATTACCTACGAGACGGAGTATTTCTGGCGCAAGGCGTCGCCTCTGTGGGCAGTCGCGAATCTACCCGATCCTCGGTGCGAGGACTCGGAACAGTACGCCGTCATGGCGTCTTTGGCAGAAGTCTTGGCCGAGTCGTTCACCTGGCGACTGAATCTCGGCCTGCGGAGAACTGATACGGCACTGATGAGCCGAGATGACGAGCCTTTGCCATCTGAGCCCGAAGTCTGCCCCGCCTGGACAGTCGCCGTTCCGGCCCTGAAGAATAAGCTGCTGATCCACCCGGACGAGGATGTCTATTTCGACAGCCCCTTTCACAGGAGGAACATCTACATGGCAACGGGTCACTTCTACACGGTTTGATGATGCACCTGTTTTGACGGACAATCATAAGAGACATGTTGATCGGAATTGTCGGACACTCTTTGACCTTTTGAAATCATCATGGGTCCATGACCTTCCATTCTTGGGCATCGTTATCCCAAACCATCTCGGCCAGGCCAACCTCCCCGTACTCTTGGAAATAGAACTCGGCAATCTCTCGCAGCACGTCCTCGGTTGGCTGCAAGTCGAAGCCGTTCAAATTCAGATCTCGAACGTACTGAAAGCTGATGGGGAGTCCATCACCGTCTCCCCTCATGAGGTGGATGAGCGCTGCGGCATCTGGAAGATCAACATTTTTGTATCCTCGGCGGTTGCGAGAATGAGACATGCGGCGCAGTTTGCTTTCCAGTGCCCAGTCCAGACGTCCGGCATAGACCACGAGGTTCTTTCCGCTGTAAACGATGATATCCTGCTGTACCGACTCGAGGAACAGAGTGGCGCGACGCTCGCGAGAGACGAAGATTTTGACCTGCTGGTTGAGCCAGTCCTTGTAGAATCCGCCCTCGCGGGCGACTTCTTGGCAGACCAGTTCGAATTCGGCGGCGTAGTCGTCGGCGGAGGTTACGTGCGGGTCGAGAAGGCAGTCGATGTCGTAGGAAGCTTCCCGGTTATGGCAGAGTCGCACGGCCAGACATCCTCCAACCGTGACGAGTCTCAGCGGAGCGACACTCATGAGCAGGTCGTTGGAAGCAATCTTGGAGTCCAACATGGTCAGGGCTGTCAACATGTGGCCGCTGTTAAACATTTTTTTTGCATTCATTCCCATCTGAATAGCAACAAGCGTCAGGGACGGGCCGGCTGCTCACCTTTCTCCATGGTCTCATATGTCAATGGCTGCCTGTCTGATGGCATGGTGAGCGGTGCATTGAACTAAGTCAAGGCGTCTTTTTGGTTGATGGACTTTTTTGTTGTTCGATCTAGGGTACCATGTGTATTGCTTGCTTCTGAATTCATGTTTCTATTCTCTCTCTCTCTCTCTCTCTCTCTCTCAGGTGTGCTCTGTTGACGTTCCCACGTCCTGTCCCAGACTCGGTCGGTTTCGGCGAGGCGTTGACGGTGACGGTGCCTTTTATGGCCTATTCATGGCATGGAATCCAGGCGATTACGACAAGAAGAAAAATGCTTGTCTCTATTTTGTCTTCTTACAATTTTCAGATGTCTTGTTCTCTCCCACGTGCGCGTCGCACCCGGACGCACCACGTAATTACGGCGGGGTTTTTCTTCCACAGCAAAGCTCGGACGAATGGGCTGGGCAGATGGCAAACAAAGGTTTGAATAGGAAAAAAAAAAACACATAATAGGTGTGAAGGAAGTGATTGTGTGTGTGCAATGATTCTTCTTTTCTTTTAAAGAAGAAAAGGGCCTTCGGAGCGTTTGCTCCAGTACTCATTGTGTCTAGAATTCGTAAGAGTTTTCTTTTTTTTTTTTTCTTTTTTTTTTCCTATTATTAATTTCATTTTTTTTCCCACCTTCCTTAGGCCCATGGACGCCCGAAAGAAAAAAAAAAGAAAAAAAAAAAAAAGAGGCGCAGGGCGGTTTGATTCCATTGGTTGGGAAGGCGAAAAGTGGTGGTACCTCTCTTTTTTTTTGTGGTACGATTGCTTTGCTGGCTGGCACTGCTGCTGCTGATGATGGAGGGGGACCTGGACCTGGACCTGGACCTGGACCTGGGCCTGGGCTTGGGCTTGGGCTGGCACTTTTGGTGGTGGTGTAAGTGACTCGAGAGTAAAAGGGAGGGAGGCGGTCTGGATGGCTTGCTTTTTCTTACTTATTGTGCTGGTGGTCTTTTTTGGTGGTTGTGTGATCCTGTGTGGTTCGCTGGTGTTGGGGTCACGTACGGTACGTCCCTTGAAGGGGCCTCTCGAGAGGGGGGGGGGGGGGGGGGGGCTGGGTTCTTTTGGAGAGGACTTTCTTGGAGGAGGGGCCAGGCTGGCTCCCTGGTATTACTGTGTTACTTACTGTGCCCTTGTGTGCTGGCTCCCCCCTTCTTCTCGTTTCTCTTCTTTTCTTTCTTTCTTTTTCTGTTTTTGCACGGGCAAGCTCCGAGACTGCGTATCTTTCTTCTTTTTTTTCTTCTTTCCAAGTAGAGACGACAGACGACAAGAGACGAGAAACGGCGGAACGGTTGGTTGGCTCGTATCCTGATACAAGAGGCTTGCCGGGGGGGCCCTCCAGAGTCCCCATCTGCTCCATTTTTAACTACAGCATGGACCCTTCCCCCACGCACCACTCCTCCGGACGCCGACTCAACCTCAAGCGGGTCCCAAGTCCCCGCGCCCCCATCATGAACACGTGCCCAAAGATATGTATACCTACTAGGTACCTAGGTACATACTACATGCTGGGTACTTACCTACCTACCTAGGTACCTACCTACCTAGGTAGGTAGGTACCTTCGCGCGCCACGCCGGATCCTGGTGACAGCTCGTGACAGCTCGTGACAGGCACCGTAATAGCTTTAATTACTATAACTGTCACCAAGTAATTAGTGATGCTGTTAATTGTGAAAATCCTTGT
Source organism: Claviceps citrina (assembly GCA_018360365.1). Lineage (NCBI taxonomy): Eukaryota > Fungi > Ascomycota > Sordariomycetes > Hypocreales > Clavicipitaceae > Claviceps > Claviceps citrina. Next base: position 792 of record SRQA01000517.1, on the reverse strand, counting down.
GCGTGTGTAGTATGTGTGTTAGAGGGGAAATTATTATAATAACACTATAACTTATGCTTTTTATTATTATAACGCGTTAGTGGAGACACAAACATAACTATAATATTATTAAAGGGCATTATAATATTATATTATAAGACTATTTAGTAATAAGCTATAAGCATATAAAAATAAATCTTACTTTAGCATACTAGCTTTATTTAAGACTCTTATAAAGGCTTTGTAATATTATAAAATTAGCGTAAGACTAACTAGTAATATTATAACTCTCTTTTAATTATAGTTATTATTACAGTAGTAGCGCAAGAGTAACTAGATAAAATGTAAATCTTAAGAGCATAATATTATTATTATAAGACTTACTAGTAAGAAATATTTTATAATATAACTCTCTTTTAATTATAGTTATTATTATAGTAGTAGCGCAAGAGTAACTAGATAAAATGTAAATCTTAAGAGTATAATATTATTATTATAAGACTTACTAGTAAGAAATATTTTACAATATAACTCTCTTTTAATTATAGTCCTTATTATAGTAGTAGCGTAAGAATAACTAGTAATATTATAACTTTCTTTTAATTATAGGTAATTATAGTAGTAGCGCAAGCTAACTAGCAAAGTTACGAATCTCTTTTAATTATTAAAACTCCTAAGTGTAAATCCCTTCCTTAAATCCCTTCTTATTTCTATAGTGCTCCTATCCTATCCTATTAATTAATTAATTAATCCTAATATTCCTATTTAAGCTATTCCTAAGTATAGAATATTAATTATATTATAAGTTAAGCC
>SRQA01000516.1:0-21210 GCA_018360365.1 Claviceps citrina | reverse complement strand
ATTTAGTCTTAATAATTAAGCATAAGGTAGTCTAGAACTTACTTAGCTAGTCTAAACTATAGTTAGTAATAATAAAGGTAGGGAACCTATAGAACCGCTACTAGTATATCTTAAACCTCTTTGCGCACGCTTTAGTAAAAATACTAGTTATAGCCTTAAGCTAAATAAACTTAGAAAGGTAGTTTGTAATTACTATAAGGGAAGAGGGATTAGATAGCCTATACATAAGTAAGCCTATTATAAAGTTAACTAAGATTTAGGACTAAAAGTAGTTAGGAATAGGGAGGGGTTTTAGGAGGCCTTACTACTACTAGTAGCTCTTATAGCTACTATAGTAGTAATAATTCTAGATATAGCAGGCAATGTCCTAGGATATGCCTGCTTAGTAGAACTATTACTAAAGGGTCTAGAAGGTAATATTATAACCTAGATAGCCTACTACTAGTAACTTATAGCACTTCTAAATAAGGGTAGTTATTAATAGCTCCTATTAAGGCACCTATATCTAGCTATAGAACTAAAGCACCTTATAAGCACTAACACTATAGTTTATAATCTACTCCCTTATCTTAGCTTTTATAGGAAATTATTATATATTCCTATAAATAGTAGTAAAGTAGTAGTAGTATACTATATTATAAGTAATTACTATATTTTAGAGCGCCTAAAGGTAGGGAAAGGAAAAGACTTAATTACTAGAGGGTAGCATAATATTAGTGCTAAAGGGGTTAGGGTTACTTATAAAAATAGCCTAGATAAATAAAGGTTAAAAAAGGCAGCTATACTATAGGGTTAGCCTTACCTTATCCTAGCCTTATTAGGAGAGCGTATTAGTATATTACTAGTGCTACGTAGGTTAGTATTATAAGTAATAATAATACTATAAGAGTGTCTTAGCCTAGCAAGCCTAATACTTAGTTATAATTTTAGGGGTTATAAAGTACTTAAGGCTCTTATAATTAGTATAAATAGTAAAGGGCTTAGAGATACCCTAAAGCTTAGCTAACTATGCCTTAAGGTAGGAAATAATAGCTAGGAGCTCCTTATTATAAATAGTATAGTTCTACTAAGGGGGGGTTAGCTAGGCTAAGTAGTAGGCAATAAGGTACTAAACGCTATCTATCTAAAGCTAGAGAAGGTAATTACTAAGGGTAATACTAGAGTAGTTTGCCTTAACTATTATATCCTAGTTAGGGTCCTATTAAGCTAGGATTAGGTCTAAGATAAAAAGGCGCTTAAGCTTATTAAAAGCATAGGCCTTCTGCTACCCCTAAACAAAGGGGACGCTCTTTTTTATAAGATTATAAAGGGGGTTAGTAACTTAGGAGAAATTTAGAATAAAGTTATAGTAAAAATTTATAAAACTAAGGAAGCTATATATACCCTATAGCTTTATTAGGGCTGCCTAGTCCTAAATAGCCTAGACCTTAGCGGGGTTAAGGCGCACGCTCTTGCTTACTATAATAATATACCTAAGGTAGTAGACCTATTAGGTAGTAAAGATAAACTTATTAAGGTTAAGGTAAAGGCCTGCCGCCTGTAAGTAGCTAAAAACCATGTAAACCTTCTATAAATAATTACGCCTTAAGCCACTAGAATAAACTAGGATATTATTTAAGTATACTATAATAAAGTTACTAAAGGCATTACTAAGGGCGTTATTAATATAACACTAGAAAGTAGCAGGCACACCCGCTAGGCTAAAGGGGTAAATAAGCTACTTAAATAGCCTAAACTATATCTAGAATACTATAAGAGCCTTATCCCCCTTAGTAACCTATAGCTTATAGAAAGCCGCCTAAATATTTACCTTAGTAAACTATTCTATATAAGCTAGAGAGTAAAGGGTTTCCTTAATAAGAGGTAATAGGTAGTAGTCTTACTTTATAATCTTATTAAGAGCATAGTAATCTACATAAAACTACTAGCCTCTACTAGCTTTCTTAACTAAGAGAATTAGAGTAGCTACTAAAGAAAAGCTAGCTTAGATCTATTCTTTATTTAAGAGCTTTATAAGCTACTACTAGAGTTTAAGTAACTAGTCCTAAGGCATAAAGTATAATAAGCTCTAAGGGAGAGAGGGGAGGGACTTATTAGGAGACTTATAAAGATAAATATAGTAGTCTAAGGTACTATAATAGGGTAGGAGAGCGTTTGCCTTAGACTTATTAAAGAGATTAGCAAAGTCACAAAGCTTAGCTAGTAGGGCTATATAAGGGTTCTTAGGCTATAACTTAGGCGTAGTAACCTAAAGGATAAATATTAACTTATATAAGCTAGTGCCTATAAACTAAATAGTTATATCCTAAAGGTAGCAAGCTTACTTAGCTATAGCTATAAAGGCAAACCCTATTATGCCTTATATAGCCTTGCCCTAGGCATAACTTAAGGACTCCTATATTATAAGGCCTTTTACTACGCCTATTATTAGCTCCTGCTAAGTAGTATAAAGGGTAATATTATAGTGTTTTATTTATAGTAAGCTAAAGATTATATCCTAGGCAAGGCCTAGGACTATATAAAGGTAGATAAATAACTACTAGCTATTAATATTAATTATAGCATAGGCAAGGTAAGTAATACTAAACTCCCTCTTAAGTGCCTATTATCCCTACTATTAAACCTTAATAGTAGTCCTTACCTAGCGCCTTAAAGGCAGCTAAATAAGCTTAAGGCCTAGCTATTAAGCAGCAGACTTACTAATAGTACTATAGCACTTATAGCTATAGTTAATTAAAGTATTTATAAAGGAAAATAAGTTAAAGAGAATAGGAATAGAGAATACTAGGTAATTTATATATTTATAAATTTTATTATACTCTATTAACTTTACCTTTTTCTAACTTAAAGTCTGCTATATAATAAAGCCTAGAAGCCCTTATATAAGACTTACTATAAGTGCTAGTTTTTTCTTATTTTATCCTCCTCCTTCTCCTTATACTTATAGTTATTAGCCTTAGTAATAGCCTACTAAATATAAACCTTAGGCTAAAAAGAAGGAAGGAGGGAGTAGTTATAAGCTATATAACTTATCTCTTTATAGTATAAGCAAGTACTAGACTCCTAGTAATACACTATCTCCTAGTTAGTTACTTACTTAGCTTATACCTAAGTAAAGGGTAAGGCTATATCCTTAGCCTTTAGCTTTTTTTTTTTCCTACCCTTACCCTAGGTCCCTATAGTATTTACCCTAGATATAGCTATATCTCCCTTATAGTTAGTAGTATAGTAATACTAGGCTAGAGGATTTATTAGATGCCTAGTATAAAAGCAATCCTTAAGTATAAAGGTCTTAAGGTCTAGGGTAATAGTGTAATACTACTTTATAGTAGTATTATAGCTATTATAAAAGATACTATAGCTAACGTATATACTATACATTTGCTTATTAAGTATATAGTGTAGCTTAGTAAGATAAACCTTATTATCCTAGCTTATACTACTAGTAAGGGAGAGTTTTTACTTAAAGCAAATAAAGAAAGTAAAGAAGGATTTATTACTAGCCTACTCTATTTAGTTAAGTTTAGTAAGGGCTATCTTATAGTAATAAGGGTTAAAGTAAAGCTTAGAGAGATAGTCTAAAAAGGTAGCTAGGTTATAGTAAATAAAATCCCCCTTCTTAAAGAATAAGGTAACCTTAGCCTAAATAGAAAATAAAAGGTTCTAGTAAATAAATATCTACTAGTTTATAATAGAACTAATAAAGTTATAATTTGCTTATAGCTTATACACTATAAAGAAGCGCTAGGCATTAAAGGTAAATTATTTATTATTATAAGAAAAGCTAGTTAAAATTAGCTTATAGTAAACTAGGAGCATAGTAGGAGGTAAAGGAAGGTTAGTTACCCTAGAAGGGAGGGTTATATTAATAGGCAAGGGAAGGAATATAGCTAAGGTAATAGTAGTAGCAGATTAGATTATATAGTTAGCAGCAGCCTATATAGCCTAAATTATAGCTATAGTAGTATCTTCCCGCTTTTATATAGTATTAAGGCATTATTATATAGCTACAAGGGTATTACCTTATATAATTAGGGTTATATTAATATAGTTAAGAATTACTATTATATCTTCTACTATAAGAGAAGCGGGTCTATTAGCCTATATATTTGTGTTTATATTTAAAGGCATATTAACTTATTTTAGTAGCTAAAAGAAACGTAAGGCTAAAGGATATCTTTTAAATATTATAAACTAGCCCTATTATTACTACTAATAGGCGTTAGAATACTATTAAAAGATATAAAGAGAAAGGAAGGAAAGGTAATATAAAGACCCTATTATGCCCCCTTTATACCCTTACTATAAATACCCCCCTATTATTATATGTAAGCCCTACGCGTAAGGCGAGGTGCGCATAACCACTAATACGCACCTGCATTAGCCCCACATTAGGCAAAGCCTAATACCATCACATCTTGTTACCTTTATTATTATTACTTTCTATAAAGGCACCTCTATTATTATTATTATCTTCGCTATTATCTTTACTGTCTTCCTCTCCCTTGTTTATAATATAGAAAACATTAAGGAATAGTTAAATCTATATAAATAAGACCTGTAGAATGTAGTGGAGAATAACCTAATATAGGTAGGTGCGTAGGGCATGTAGAGCGTGAATATTTAGGTTTATTATATAGTTTTAGGCTAACTTTTAGAGTCCTCTAAGGTTAGGGTTATTATAACTAAACTTAATAATATTATAAAACGCGGGTAGCACGCTATAGGTAACTATATAGTATAGCAAGACTTATTTAAAGGGGTAAAATATAAGACTGCGAAGAGTAGTAGTAAGAGTGTTTAGGAGGTTAGTAAAGTTAGTAATTTTATTATAAATCTTATTATAAGTTTTATTATAATCCTCTTGCTATCTAATAATATATATTAAGTAATAGTAAAGAAAAATAAAGGATATGCTAGTAATACTATAGCTATAAATTAGGCATTAGAATCCGTAGGTTATGTTATAAAGTCTTAGTGTAAAGAATTTAAGGATTTAGCGCTCTGCCTATAAGACTGCCTAGCCTAGTAAATAGTAGTTAATTACGGAGTTTATATTATTAAGGGTAATTTTAGTATATGCCTAAATATTCTAAGTAGTAAAGAGTAGGTTTATATTATAATAAATTCCTTCTAGTAGCTAAATAAGCCCTTTTATACTAAGCTTTGTAGCGTATTAGCTAAATTTATAGATAAGTTTATTAGTATAATGCTATTAGTTTATTCCTAAGTTATTATAGTAGAAATACTTCTTAAGATTCTTATAAATTTGCTTAAGCTATTATAAGAGGAAGAGTTAGTAGTAGTTACCTTTAATAAGGTAAAGAATATTAGTTAAGTAGCATAATTTAAATACTATTAGTAGGTTATTACTACTTCGCTAGTTATTAGATATTATAAGCAAACCTTCTCTTTCTATAACTTTAATTAGGTTACTATACTTACAAAGGGTAATATAAGTATTATTATATAAGGTAGGGAGGTTATTTAATAAGTAGCCTAGCTTTCCTCTAGTATAAATAGCGCTATATTTAATTATTATATAATGTGTAAGGGCTAGCGGTAAGGGTGTTATAACTTATAAGATGCTTAAGGGAAGGTTTATAGAGGAAGGTAATAGACTTTATATTAGGGTTATTAATAGTAGAGGATTAAAGAGGTTTAGGTTATATAGCTAGTGGGAGGCAGTGTAGTTAGTGTTTTGTTAAGGTGAAAAGAAAGTAAGTTCCTAGGCTCCTATGTTTATAACGTGTTATTTTGTAGCCTTATAATAAATCTAAGTTATAAGGGGCGTGACTTTATAGCTTACACTTAGTTATTATGTTTACGTAGGGTTTTATGCCTTCTAAAAGGGGATTCCTACTAGGGATATCTAAGTTTAATTCTTGCGAAAGAAAAGTAACTATCTAGGATAGTAAAGTAATATTCTTTAGTTAAGTAATTTAGTAATTATATAGTAAAATTAAGCTAAGCTCCTAGCAAAACAAAAAGAAAAGAAAAGGAAAAAGAAGGGCAAAAGTAAGAAGTAAATAGTAGTGTATAGGCTATAAAATCCCTTAAGGGCAAGGCGGTTATTAGCACTAAGAATAAAACTATTATAGCAAGCTAGCGCTAGCACTACTAATAGGAAATCTCTATAGCCTTTTAGCAGCTAGCGCGCTAGTTAGGCTAGAATTATTAGTGCTAGCTAGGGATAATAACCTTACTAGGCGCTTATTACTAAGTGCTAGCTTCTAGGGCATGCTTAGCGTTTTATTTGTAGAGTTATATTAGTTATAGGATATAGTGGTTTTGCGGAGGGTGTTAACCTCTAACTATAGGGTTATAACATTCTATTTTATAGTCTATAGTAAGGACATGCTAGCTTTAGCGGATTCTAGCAAATAGAGATGCTAATTTATATCCTTTATGTTTTTACTAGTTATAGTAGTAGCCTTAGTAATTATCTCCTTAACTATCTTAGGATTATTACTTATTATACTATAGACTTTAAACAGGAGGCGGACTCCTTTAAGTGCTTAATTAAGTTAAGCCTCTTAGTTTATAGAGGCTAATAGCAGGTTATTTATATATTTCTCTAGGGCTTTAAGTCTTATAGTGTAGGGTTTATAGGGCGCTAACATAATAGCATAGTGTTTATATATAGAGCGTAGGGTAGCGGCTATAAGGGAGTTTATTTTATTAGTAGTTAGGACTTTAGCTAGGTTAGACTATTACAAAAAGGCAAGGTAGCTACTAAGGGTACTATTAAGGGCACTAAATAAAAAGCAAAGTTATTTAGTAATAATAACCTCCTATGCTAGTAGCTATGTTATTTATTCCTTCCCCTAGTAGGAACTGCCCTCTAAATAAATATAAATAGTAGTCTTTAGGCTGTCCCTAGCTATGCGGACTACTAGTACCTCTAACTAACTTTTATAGGCCTTTAGCTAGTCCGTGGAGGAGTTAACTATAGCGTGGATTTTAATACATATAGTAATAACCTTAAGGTATAGCTAGTATAAGGGGTTATTCTTATTAATACTAAAGCTATCCTCTGTGATTTTAGTGCTAGCTTTACTAAATTCTACTCTACACACAAAAAGGGTATTAACAAAGGTTTATAGCTTTTGCCCTTAGTACTTATTATTAGTATACTACTAAATAGCATAATCCCTAGTGAATTTATTATCCTTAGGAAAATCTAAGTTATTATTATTATCTAGCTACTATAGGCTACTATTTGCGTAGCTAAAGCAGTAGAAATAGAAACGTAAGTTAAACCCCTAAATATACTTAGAAATGTCTTATAGTATAATATATTATATATTCTATATCTTTTTATGCTTAGGCAGGGGTTTATAATTACTAGGCCTATCCTAGGTATTAGTAGTGTTATCCTGCTACTTATTAGCTTAGTCTAAGGATAGGGGGTCTTCTATAGTTATGCCCTTTAGGGTAAGATTCTTATAGTTAATACTAGAACCTTCCTTATTCTTAAAGCTATAGAACTCCTTGCTAGACATAGGTTATCCCTTATTATTAGTATTAGCCTTAGAGTCTAAGATATAGATAGGTCTACTGCTAGCTTCCTGCGTGCCCTTATTAATAGCTTCTAAGGTAGCTTATAAAGTAGGGGCTAGCAAATAAGTAGTAAGTATTATAGAATTAATTATATTAAGCGGTTTAAAGGAGCTTCTTATAAAGGGCTTAGGGATAGTAGTTTAGCTATTAGAAGGGGCTAGCCTAGGAGCATTAGTAAATAAGGGATTAGCTATTATAGGAGGTTTAGTAAATATAGTCTTTTATTATATAAGTTAGGGCGCTGCGTTAGCGGTAAGGGAAATAGCAGGCTATATACTATATTACAGGAGGGCTATAAATATAAATTATGCTCTTATTAGAGGGAAAAATAAAGCTATTAATAAAGGTGTGTAATAAAGGGTTTAAAGGAAAAGGAAAAAACAAAGGGCTAAGGGAGGGAAGGTTATAATATTTACCCTAGCTAGTTAGGAAGAAAAGTAAATAGAAAGTAAGTTATTATAAGGGTGTAGGAAATAGCGTAAATATCGTGATTTTCCGCTAGTAAAAGCTTCCTACATATGCCTTTATAGTGCAAGGCATAACTAGCTTACTGCTTTAGTTAATTAGTTAGGGGGTTTTATAAGATTCCTCTTATAATGCTCCTTGTCCTAATTAATAGCGTGTTTTGTAAGGTATTTGTTAACTATTTTATTAGTATTAACATATATTTTAGACTCTAGAATCTACTAATTATTCTTTATAATATATCCTTTCTAACAAACTAGGAAATTAACGCAAGGCTACTAGTTTCTCGCGTAGAAAAAGCGGATATAGTAACTTATAATCCTCTTAATCTCCTAATAGTCTGCCTTACTAAATCTAGTAAGATTAACTAGAGGAGGCAGGGGTTTGTCCCTTTTAAAAGGGTCTGCCCCTTAATATAGCTTCTAGAGATAAGTAGCTAAGACTATAAGGTAAACCCTTAAACTAGGCGGGAATTTTAACTAGTATAAGAGGGGAGATACTTTTTTAAGGACCTTATATAGTCTAGCCTACTAAGGAGATTACTTTTTCTTTAGCTTCCCTAGGAGTTTATAGCTAGAGTAAAGTCTAAGGTATACTATATCCCTTATATTAATATCTACTAGTTTATGTTAGGAGTTATATCTAATCTTTATAAGGGCCGTGGCTATAGTAATAGTAAGTTTAGCCTCTCTTTAATATAGCTTACAGAGGATAGTAATATTAGTATTCTTTAGGTTAGTAATAACTTTATTTAGATTAGCAAGGAGGTTTATAATAGTAAGCGGCTTATAGCTAAGTACTAGCTTATTTAGCAAGCAGTTAATAAAGGCAGCTATAGTATTATTAAAATAATATTACAACGCAGGTATTACTAAAATCCATAGGATGTCTAGGTTTATAGCTATATAGTATTGCATAGTAATAATAACTATCTAGTTCTTTTGTTTAGCTACTTTATTTATCTAAGGGTAATATATAGTAAACATAAGGAATTTAACTCTAAGCTTATAAAAAAGCGTAGTCTAGATCTCTAATACAAACTTTAGATTATAGTTACTAATAATTTCTCTAGGCAGTCCCTAGTTAGCTATATATAGCGCTTTAAGAAGAAGTCCTGCCTAGTTATTAGTAAAGTATACTTTATTTCTAGGGATAAGGATTATCTTCTTACTAAAAAGGTAATTAACTAGGCAGAGAGTATTATAAGTATTAAATCTATTAACCTACTATATTATATTAGTAAAGCTAACCTCTAGCATATTTATAATAAAATCTAGGGAAATAGTGTGGAAAGGGACTAGCTTTGTCTATAATAATTATAATTCCCCTAGGGCTTTAGAGTAAAGGATTGCGTTCTTATAGTATATATTATAATATATAATATAAGCCTAGATTTAGCTACTTATTTATAGGAAATAAACTATGAATAGTTCCTTCGCTATTCTTCCCACGCTAAAATAGTAGTGTTTATTATGTATTAATTAAAGTATTATTTTCATATAGCTCTACGGGATATAAAGTTAGTAGGTGCCTCCTAGTAAGTAAAAATAAAGTAGTTTATTATCCTTAAGATCCTACCTATAAAGGGGGATTTTAGGCTAATTTCTATTAGCCTTTTGCTAATATTCTTAGTATAACTAAATAAAGTTAATAATCCGGCTAAATTTCGCGTTATTTGCGTACCCCGCCATAATTAAGTGTCTTATTATATTATTTATAATTATAGTAGCGGCATGCTCCTTCTTAAAGTAAGCATAAGCATTAAGCTTATTAAATTAGCTACAGTCTACAGCCTCTTAGTAGCTAATATTAATAGGCAGCCTTAAGAGGGCGTTAGGAACTATATTTAGAACCCTAGGAATATAAATTACACAAAGCTTAAATTATAATAAATAATTCGTAACCTTTACTAGCTTAAGGTTAGCTTTATTAAGGTCTATTATAATAAGTAATATGTGTGTAATAATCCCCTTTGCTAGTAAGTAATCTGTAATAATATTCACTAGTTATAAGTTTAACTAAGCTATCTTCTATAGCTTATACATTCCCTAGGCAATTATAGCAACCTTTACTTCTATTAAACTATATTACCTTTCTACTACTAAAGTTAGCCTAGAAAGAAAAATAATTAGATAAAGCTTATTACTACTAATATCCTTACCTAGAATACTTACGCTATCCTATTTAATAGCAAGTTAGAAGGCATACAAGCTAAATCTCTCTTTATATATATTAACCTTAAAGAATAAAGGTTAGTTAGGGTTATAGTGCTACAAAAGGATCTTAGTATATAGGAGCCCTTAAACGGCTTTAAAAGACACTATCTCCTGCTTAGTTAGTATAAAGGTTGCCTTCTAAGCTATATATTTCCGCGCCTGCTTTAAAGCGCTAACTAGGAGCTTATTTTTCTTATAAAGCTTATAGAGAATAGTGGACTTCTTATCCTAGAGGGGCTATATATAAATGTTAAACTATAGGACACTTGCTTTAAGAAAACTAGCTATTCTAATAAAGGTTTCTAAGGTTATAAGTATAGTTAGTATTTAGAGATTCTTAAAGGCCTTAATATAGTTGCTTATATTAGTAATACTATCTATGTTTATAACAAATCCTAGTAACTAAATAAAGGGATACCTAATAAAGGATTTCTTTATAGTAATATATAAGCGGCTATCCTTAAGAATCTTAAATATAATCTTAAGGTGCTTTAGGTGCTTCTCTAAAGTGTTAGAGAAGATAGTAATATTATTAATATATACGCAAATAAAGGCATAATACTTGTAAAATAACCTATTTATAAAGCGTTATGTGTACATAGGAGAATTCTTATATCCTTATATTATAATATAGGATATCTTAATCCTACGCTTAGAGAAAATAGTTATTTTATTTTAGTATTTCTTCTAAACTAGAAGCTAGTTAAAGAATCTAGAGGTGTTAAGAAGGGAAATCTAAGCCTTTCCGCGGGCATTCCCTATAATATTACCTTAGTTAGGCAGGGGATATATATTAGAAATAGTAATACTATTTACTAGCCTTATATTAATTATTATATAACCTTTAATCTCTTTCCTAGTATTATACTAGATAACAAAGCTAGGATAAAAGTATAAAGCCTTCTCTCCTCCCTTAAGGTAGGATACCTTACTAGCCTTATGTTTTTTATTAAAGATTTCGCTAAACTTCTTAAAATCCTTATAGCTAAAGTAATAGACCTAGGAGGGCTTAATCTAGTTTTGCTAGTTATTAATAAAATTAATATATATATAGTCTTCCTCTAGTATAGGTATAACGCCTTAGTTATAGTATATATTATATTTATTAGTAAGTTCTATAAGCTTAGCTATAGTAATAGGGTTAATATTAGCGATTTTTACGCTAAATTTGTTTATAATAAATAGGATATTATCTAGACAAGAGATACTATAGGATAGGATGCCTTTATTAACTACTTTTAGATTAAGGTTATTAGGACCCTTCTTTAGGTTATTAACTTTAATAATAGAGAAGATATCTTCTAGTTTTAGTGCTTTAGTGTGTTCCTTATTAAGGACTATATCTTTCCTATAGAAGGCTATAAGGTTATAGATATTTTTAATTATATAGTTAGAGTTTATAGAATCTATGCCTTTTAGCTAACCTAGTTACTAGTATCTCTTAATGTAAATTAGCTAGTTTATGTAGTTAGTAATAAGCATAAATTTTAACTATTTATCTTTAAGGAGACTATTATAAATATAGCGGTTTCTTAAGTAAAAGTAGTAGACACTTATCCCCTAATCTTTAAGGTCCTTCTAGTAGACTTGCAGAAGTTATGTGTAGCCTAGCGTAATAGTAATGCTATATATAAACATTACCTTTCTTATTAAAACCTTGCGGGCAGGATAAAAGATCCTTGCTTATATAGTTATATTATAAACAGAGCGGAAAACTATCTTTAGATTTATAAAATTAATCTTAACACTATAGTTATGTATAAACTTTATACTAATTAGTAGTTTTAGGGTAAGCTTCTTTATTATATTAGCCTTTATAGTAAAGTAGCTAGAAACTACCTTACCTTTAGCTTTGCCTTTAATATAAAAATTAAAGGTTATAGTCTTAGTAATAAAGAACAAGGATTTTACGCTATTTACTAGTTTAGGTATTTGTTTCTCCTATTTTACGTTATAGCTATGTTACTAGAGCTATTCCTTATCTATAAGCATAAATAAGGTACTAGTATTTATATATATCTTATAGTCTTTCCCTTAGTTATTAAAGCAAAGGGGAATCTTAAGGTATATAGTACTCTTCTTCTTACTAGTAACTTCTAGCTAATAAGGGCAGGAGACTACCTTAATTACCTAGCTATTTATAAGCCTTAAGAAGGTCTTAGCCTTTAGCTTTATAAGTAAGATAGGGATATTTATATAAAAGGTGTCTATAAAGTATAAGTTCTCTTTATTACTACTGCTACTATTAACTTCTTATTTAATAATATAAAACCTAGATGCCTTAAGGTAAGCCTCTTAGGCTTTAATATTAAAGTAGTTATAAACTTTAATATAATTTATAGGATCTCCCTCTCCTCCTTTTAGGGCTTATATTCTAAATATCCTAGGGTAGCATTCCTATTAGTTATAAGGGTAGGGAGGTAGAGATATATATTAGTAGGATTCCTTATATGCTTTAGTTAATTCTACTAGCTTACTATTTATCCTAGTAGTAGGCTTATCTTTACTATTAATATCCTTAGACTACTATAGCTTATGTTTATTACCTTTACACAAGGGGTCTCTTCTAAAGGGCAGAAAGCGGCCTTAATAGCGTGTATTATTATACCTGCCTCCTAGGTAGTAGTGTCGCTCTTAGCTAGGGGAGAAATAACATTACTCTTAGCTAGGGAAGAAATAATATTACTCTTAGCTAGGCAAAAAACAGTAATATTTAGGTTGCCCCTATCTCCGGGGGCTATAACTATTCTCTTAGTGGTTATAGTAGCTAGGAGGTTAATTCTAATAAGTATTAATACTAGGTTTTGCAGAGTCCTCCCTATTAGAGTTTAGGTTAGTTATATAATACACGGAATCTATAGTCTTGCCCTTATTAGTATATTAGTAAGCCTTGCCTTTAAGAAGGAAATCCCTTAAGTCTTACTACTTACTATTAATAAGTTTAATATAAGCATTCTTATAGTTAGTTTCTACTAGAGTTAGGCAGAGTTACTAAAGTTTAGCATAAAGCTTATAGCATAAGCGTATTAGTAACTAAAGGTTACTAGATTCTTTATTTGCTCTAAAATAGCAAAAGACCTTTGTAGCGAAGTCTTGTAATAAGGCATTAGACAAGACGTCTTCCTAGGTAAATTTAGCTTAATTAAGCTATATAATAGTGTCCTAAATCTTAATACTAAATTCTGCCTTAAGTATAGCAAAGATATTATTAAGACTGCTAAAGATAGTAGCCTTCTTCTTATTATTAAGGTATTACTAGTATTAAATTAGCGTAGTACTATAGAAGAGATGCTAGATTTAGCTTTAGATTTATTCCTAATAGTTAGGTCTAGCGTAACTATAGTAGTTTTTAATAGCTTAGATCTAAAGGTTTATATTACTAAAGATAGTAGCCTTGCCTTTGTGTGTAATAGCCTTGCTATTAATCTTAGTAGGGTCTGTCTTTAGTTATAAGTATCTAATATTACTAAGTTTCTATAAAGGGTCTAATAGCTAGTTAGAGGCTATACTAGAGTAGGTCTTAGTAGACTAGCTATAGGGTTAGTTATCTATTCTATAAGGCACTACAGGTAAGTGTGCATAACTTACACTATAAGTAAGGTATTATATAAGTAGCGTAATAATATTATTCTTATGTAATTTTACTTTATAAAATTTAGATTATATATAAGTCCCTTAGTTACAAGAGGAATCTACTTTTTATAGGCTTATACTATCTAATTTTCTAGTGTTTACCCTAGCGTTAGATATAGCAAAGGATATAGCAAGTTATTTAGTATTAGACGTGGAGCCCTACCTATTTAAAGTAATAGGTAGCTAGGCTAATTTTGCTAGGAGCTGCGGTTGTTTAGCTAGAGTTTGCTTTGTAAGGAAAGTAGTAGTTATTATTTTAATAGTTTAGTTAAGGGCTTCCGCCTGCTAGCAGTAGAATTCCTTAAGGCTTGCTTAGTAGTGCTACTATATGTAAAGTATTAGTTACTAGATATATTTAATATTACTAAGCTAATGCTACTTTCCTTAGGTGTTAGTGCTTATAGCTAGGAAAGTTAGCTTAGGAGGGTGTCCCTTATGCTAAGGGGGTAATTGCCTTTTATTTTAGTTAAATCCTGCTAAGCTTGCTAGAATAATAAATATAACTATTAGATTTTTAGTAATTTAGTATAAGGCTAGGAGTCCTAGGGGTGTTCTTATATTAGAATTAGCGCTATAGTAGGGGCCTTCCTGCGAGAAGAGGGTATTGTCCTTAGTTATTAGTATATTAAGATTTAGGGTCTCTAGCTATTCCTCTATCTAGTTATCTAAGTTATTCCCTATAGGTTTGTTATCTTTAAGCATTCTAAAGGTTCCTATTCTAAGGCTATCTTTAGTAGGTACTAGGCTAGGTCTAGCGGGTAAGATAGTAAGCTTTAGTAAAGAGATTATTACTAGGTTTAAAGTTATATCTAAAAAATCAAGCAGACTATTAAATTTAGCAGTTTTAATAGTTTTTTTTATAGTCCTCCACTCTAAAGCAACCACTAGTAGGTCTATAGGATTCTAGTAAGCTAGCTATAGTATAATAATAGGTTTAGGTTATAGCTAAAGTTGCCTGTTAAGATACTAGTATCTTATAAGAGCTTTAAGGGTTTTAGCATTCTCTTTTATTATAAAAGGTTAGTTCTTAGCGCGGACTTTAGGGTATTCTTAGTAGAAAGCCTAGAGTTAGTATACTTATTATATTTATCTTTCTAATATAAAGCTTTTAATATAAAGGAGAGGACTAATACGCTAATCTTATAGGTTTTCTTTAGTTATTAATATAGAAATTATAGTTTCTTATAGAGCGCCTAGGGCAGATAAAAGAAATAGTAATTACTACTACTTATTATATGTTAGTTCTCTTATATATAAGGGGGAAGTCTACTAGTTAGGTAGGACTTTATTATAAAGGTTATAAAGGGTGTTACACCTTACACCTTAGTTATAATAAGTGCTAAAGTGTATGTAGTGTGTGTGTAAGTGTATAATTAATTAATTTCTACCTAAGTCTAGCTAAATCCCTCCTTTATAGTGAGGGTACCCACGTATTTGTGGAGGTCCCTTCTGGACCGTAACAGCTTTACTATGTTAAGTAGTTAACCTAAGCAGCCTAGATTTCCCCTAGGAACTTTTGATTTTAATAAATATAGTACTTTTAGAATTACTATATTATACATAATAATATACAAGTTTATAATATATTCGTAGACGTTATATGTCGGAATCATCGCACACATTACGGGTCAACCTCGGCACCCTCGGCTTGGCCTGCGGCTCCGCCCGGCTAAGCAAGGATACACGTAATGTAATTAGCTACACTACAAACTACTACGCGAATATAGGGCACGCAGAGTTTAACACGTATAAAAGGAGGCATATAACGGACCCCTTAGATAGCTTCCTCTTAGAAAATACAACTAAATAAAACCCCTTTATGTGTATATACCTTTTACCTGCGGTTACGCGTAACCCACAGGTATCTTTTACCTGTGCTCATCTAATATTATAAGTCGCTAGCATTATAAATTTCATAAAAACTATAGTATTTATTAAGTAAAGGGCCTATAGTAAAAGTCTGCGAACGCTCTACAGTACACTACCTTAAATCGCGATTTATCCACTACTTAAAATTTATCTATAATTTATTTTATTAGTAATCTATAACTAGTTTTCTGATTTTATAATAATATATAACTTATAGTTTAATATAAAAAATACATTTCTAAATCATAGCTTATAAGTATTAATTAATCCCTTTTTAAAGTTAAGTTAAAATGTTTTAGAAATATTAGGGACTTATGAGGGACTCTAAGGTAACTTATAGTGGCTAATATAATATGAATAATATATTTTTAAAACTATTTCACTATTTAAATTTTAGTTACTAATATAAGAATATAAAGTAGTTAAATTTAAATAAAAGGCTAATTTTAAATCAAGCTAATATATAGATATATAAAATATTATATAAAATAGTAATTTTTAAGTTCATTTAATGTTAATATTATATAAATAAAAAGTAGTATAAAATACTTTATTACTTAAATTCTATAAAGTATTATAAGCCTTATAGTAAGATATAAAGTATAATTATTATATATTATATAACCTTAAGTATTTATGAATTATATTTTAGAATGTAAATTATAAAAGTTTATAATTAGGTTAAATATAAAATAATTAAAAGTAGTAGTAACTAGGGCATTGTGGCTATTCGCACACTTTTGTCACCCTACTGTAGAAAAGGTTGTATTTTATAACCTAGTAAATAGAAATCATGTCTTCAAATAATATAATAAATATTTTAAGGAATCTTAATCTAGCTTCACTATAACTTACTATGAAAAGTCGCTACTAATTTTAGAAGCTTATGCAGATTGGACTAATACCTACCTAGTTAGCGCTTCGCTAGCATTGGTTCTTCGCAAATGACATGTAAGCTCCTCGTCATTAAGTGTCCAAATATGCTAATATCTTCACGACTATTCACCTTCCGTACTGTAAGGTTGTTTCATCTTCTGCAGAGTCAAGAAAGCGTGGAATATTCTATAAATCACTAACACGCTAATAAACTCTCCAAGCTCGAGCTGATAAGCAAGTTACATTCCGTTACGACTTCCGTCCGCTGTGTCAGCTCATCACTTTCTCTTAATGCGAAGCTCCGACGGCGAAAATCGTGAACTGTTGTCGCGGAGTGTGCGGTTATCATGACCGATCAGAACAACTCGGTACAAGACTCTGTTAGCACTTCAGCATCTGCTCTCTCCGCAAGCTCTCAACCACTGGGATCAAACGTCATCCGTCCACGCAATCGTCGACCAGATGGCGCGCCTCGTTCCGATGAAACAACTTCACGAAATCCACGATCTGGAAGCAGAACTGAGGTTCTTTGTAATGACACAAGTCATTCCAGGGGTGTTTCTTGGTCTTCTGAGCATCAACGGCCGAGAGATCCCAAAAATATATCAGATGGGCGCGAATTCACGCAATTTCTGAGCGACTCTTGGGCTCAGAGTTGGACGTCGGTCCAAGCCTTTGCCTCGAGTATAATCTCGAATGGCACCAAAGCTTTAAATGGCCCCGAGTCGCCGCGAGAGAGAGTGCGCCAGCCAAGAAAGAACTCCCGCGTGGATGCCTGGGGACCAGTGCCGCCATCCCAGCCCCTTGTCACACACAATATTGCAGCAGGCTCTCCTGCTCACATGCAAGCAGCTCTGAAAACCGCCAGGACAGCAAGTGTTCTGGAAAGCTACGAGGGAGTAAACGGGGGCCTCGACATATCTGGCAAGCACAAACGCCGCAAATCCGAGGAGTCCATGCCTCACGACCTGGAACAGGCGGAACAATTAGTCTATGTTCATGAGGTACAGCCGGAAGACACTTATGCTGGCGTTGTTCTTCGATATAAATGCCGCGAGGACATATTTCGGAAGTCAAATCGTCTTTGGTCTCAAGATAGTGTTCAAACGCGCAAGTGGCTCATATTGCCAGTTGATGCTTGCGAGGTTAAAGGGCGGCCTCTTGACCCTCAATCTTGGCACCGGAGTTGTGAGACGAATCTTCTAGATTCAACAAAGTTGACAACTAACGACTCATCAAGCGACGAGATTATAAGCAATGACTTCCTCACAGAACTTGGTAAATCAGCACCAAATGTTAGCACCAAGTGTGAGCAGGATTCGGGGGATGAAAAGCCTTGGACACATGTACGCTGGGTACAGATCGATTCTTTCGCGAAACCGGTCCAGATTGCGCGAGTTGCTCGACATACTCTAGGATACTTTCCGCCTCGTCGAAAAAGAAGCGTTCAGAACATGTCTTCCACCACTTCACTTAGACGGAGTTCAGACTTGTCCAACCTCACTCTTAGCTTAAAGGAGAGTCCGTCCCCTTGCCGACTTAGTTCATCCATCGTTCCGCCGTCTGTGTCCGGCACGCTCTTGTCATCTCAAAACCGCGTGGACAATGAGACGTCAGACAATCGGCCATCATGGATGCGACGGCCTGGTGGCGTGGGTTCCATGAACATGAGTGTCAAAGAGCCAGGCCCTGACGAGGATTACTTGAACGCATGGGCGAAGAAACACCTTCCGGGCTTGGATCTTGACACGATGCCATCTATGTCGGTAATGGGGTCAGATAGTGCGTGTTTCGGGTTTAGACAAGGCTCGGCCACCATTGTTGAATATCCGGGCGAGGCAGGAAGAGACCTTGGTAACCCTTCTCGCCTGGGTAGTGGCTTAGACAAGGCCGCAGCAGCAGTAGAGCACTGGCTACGAGGCGCTCTAGCAAAGCGACCTAGCACCCCCTTCTCGGGCAATCGATCAAGACCAACGGGCTTGTCTGGAAGACAAGATCTCTCTGACTTGATTGAGCTTACAAACGCTGCTAGTGACGAAGACACACCGACGAATTTGTTGACGTCATGAACTGTTACCGTTGCTCGGATCGACAATGCCGTGACTTTGATGGATAAAATCAACCCAGGCACCGGGAATCATGGTACGCATAAGTAATTCCTATGAACTGGGCAAGCTCCCATGATAAGTTGACTCCTTATATCCATGCACTCTTATTTCTCTTTGTGTGTTACGTTCAGATTCCACCCAGGCCGCATGTCCGCATAAGATGGTTTCCTATCAATATATTAGTTTCTGCTACTTTTGTGGCTACTTAGATTGGATAGCATTTAGCAGGATTAGAACAAAGATAAAGCATTTCGATGCCCTTCCTGTTGTTCCTCGGCTTTCTTTATCCTTCTTCCTCTGCGCTATGAATTGTACTTCATCTCGGAATATAGCCTACGACAAGCCAAAACGATGGCGATCATGCCTTAGACAGCCAAGACCATTGCTGACCTGACTATTAGTTGATGTACGGGCAAGATGCTCTTCATATGAAGTTTCTAACAATTAAATCTACGGCACAGAAAAGGACAACCTCGACATCGTAGGCTCTCCTGCAGTCTAGTTTGGGGGTGCATTTCCTTCCTTGCACGTGCTCTCATGTAATTTGAATGGCTTCGACCAAATGTCGCTAATTCGGGTTTTTATAAACCTCTATAAACACCCTATTATGTCTATAGTAGTAGATTCTTTAATAGATAGCTATATGTGTTAATAGTACATATACTTACCTAAATTAGCTCTAATTTAATTGTCCTTCTTTGTTTTATTATTTTTATAATGTATATTACTAGTATTGAACTACTAATGATTTCTGTACTATATAAGTGGCTTTTAAGTGGCTCTAAATTCAGTTCTTAGTGATTAATAACTTAAAGATGATTAATAAAACTATAACCCTAAGTTATTCTAGTAGTAAGATAAGTTATATACTTAATAATTATTAAAGATTATAAGCTTTAATTAAAGTATAATTTTTTTAAGAATTAATAATTTTTAAGGATTATAAGCTTTAATTAAAGTATAATTTTTTTAAGAATTAATAATTATTAAAGATTATCAGCTTTAATTAAAGTCTATATTTTAAAAAATTACTAATGTGTTAGGACTATAAGGCTAAAGAGGTTGCCTTAGGCTAATAAGGTTAAAAGGTCTATTTGTACAAGCGTGCTCTTGTTATACTTGCGTTATATAATAGGGTTATTTATAGCGTATAATAGCTAGACTTATAGTAAGGTCTAGAGGTATGTAATAGTTATAACTATATAAATATAAACCTTTACTATTTTAGAAGGAGTAAGAATTAAAACTATTATATATAATAACTTACCTTTTAGTTTATTATAACCATTTTATATCTCTTACTTTAGTATTTTTATATTATTTTATAAAAATTTTAATTCTTTTATTTTATACTAAACTATTAAACTAAGGAAGGTATAATAGTTTCAATACTTTATATATATAAGTAATAAATTTATAAAAATACTAATAAACTTATACTATAACCTAAAGCTAGACTTAGATTTAGTCCTATATTTAATTTATATTTTATTAAATTAAAGGTTTTATAATTACATAAGCTACTTTTTTTGTATATATTTAAAGCTATTAGTATTAACGCAACGGGTTAGGTTAACATAGACCTAGCGCATTCTAATTAGCTATATCTAAGCTTGCTTTAGATAGCTATTTAGTGCGCTAAGCATGTAACCTATAACTACATATATAAAGAAAACTACTAAAAGGCCTTATACTCTCCTACCTAGCTAGTATAATATTAATAATATTAACTAAAATCTAAGTACTTTCTTTTTATATATATATTACTTATTATTTCTTATACTTTTATTTATTAATTTACTTATATTAAATTAATACTAATAAGTAGTTGAAAGACTATAAATTCGCTAGATTTATATATCTTATAGGACGCTAGTTTCTGCTTATAGTAGCTAATTTCTAATGAAATTAGTAAACTTAAGCCTACTTAATAAAGAAAGTAATATAAAAGAGATAATTTAGTAATTATAATTAGATTTAATTTATTTTAATTAAGGAAGCTTTTTAGGATTTATTTATAAAGTGTATAATTATAAAATTTAATTTACTTTTTAGGTGCTTTCTAAGATTTTTTATAAAGTAGTTTATACGAAGTAAAAAGCTTATTATATACTATATTACTTCCTTAATAAGTATAATTTTTCTCTTTTTAGTTATTAATAGCTTATTAAAGAAAAACCTTATACCTTTTATTTATTATAAAATTTATTAAACTATTAATTAAATTTATTAGTCTAGGCTAATAATTATTATAAATTTCTACCCCTTTACTTACTTTACTACTTGCTTTATTAACTACTTTAAATTTTATTTTTTCTAATTTAACTAAAGTAAAATATATAATAATAACTAAAAAGCTTTTCGTGATTTCGCTTATATTACTATACTAATATAAAACCGCCTCTAAAATAAAAAAAAACACTAGAATTAAAATTATTATATTTATTTACTTTACTTTTTAATAGTATATTATAACTCAA
>SRQA01000515.1:0-21213 GCA_018360365.1 Claviceps citrina | reverse complement strand
TAGAAAGTAACTATTTAGTCTTAATAATTAAGCATAAGGTAGTCTAAAACTTACTTAGCTAGTCTAAGCTATAGTTAGTAATAATAAAGGTAGGGAACCTATAAAACTACTATTAGTATATCTTAAACCTCTCTGCGCATGCTTTAGTAAAGATACTAGTTATAGCCTTAAGCTAGATAAACTTAGAAAGGTAGTTTATAATTACTATAAGGGAAGAGGGATTAGATAGCTTATACATAAGCAGGCTTATTATAAAGTTAACTAAGATCTAGGACTAGAAGTAGTTAGGAATAAGAAGGGGTTTTAGAAGGCCCTACTACTACTAGTAGCTTTTATAGCTACTATAGTAGTAATAATTCTAGATATAATAAGCAATATCCTAGGATATGCCTGCCTAGTAAAACTATTACTAAAAGGTTTAGAAAGTAGTATTATAATCTAGATAGCCTGCTACTAGTAACTTATAGCACTCCTAGATAAGGGTAGTTATTAATAGCTCCTATTAAGGTACTTATATTTAGCTATAGAACTAAAGCACCCTATAAGCGCTAATACTATAGTCTATAATCTACTCCCTTATCTTAGCCTTTATAAGGAATTATTATATATTCCTATAAATAGTAGCAAGGTAGTAGTAGTATATTATATTATAAGTAACTACTATATCCTAAAGCGCCTAAAAGTAAGGAGAGAAAAAGACCTAGTTACTAGAGGGCAGTGCTATATTAATACTAAAGGGGTTAGGGTTATTTATAAAGATAGCCTAAATAAATAAAGGTTAAAAAAAGTAGCTATACTATAGGGTTAGCCCTACCTTATCCTAGCCCTATTAGGAGAGTGTATTAGTATACTACTAGTGCTATGTAAGTTAGTACTATAAGTAGTAATAATATTATAAGAGTGTCTTAGCCTAGTAAGCCTAATACTTAGTTATAATTTTAGGGGTTATAAAGTACTTAAGGCTCTTATAATTAGTGTAGATAGTAAAGGGCTTAGAAATACCCTAGAGCTTAGCTAACTATACCTTAAGGCAGGAGATAATAGCTAGAAGCTCTTTATTATAAATAATATAGTTTTACTAAGAGGGGGTTAGCTAGGCTAAGTAGTAAGTAATAAAGTACTAAATGCTATTTATCTAAAGCTAAAGAAGGCAACTACTAAGGGTAACACTAAAGTAATTTGCCTTAACTATTATATCCTAGTTAGGGTTCTATTAAGCTAGGATTAGGTTTAAGATAAAGAGGTGCTTAAGCTTATTAAAAGCATAGGCCTCCTACTGCCCCTAAATAAAGAGAATGCCCTTCTTTATAAGATTATAAAAGAGGTTAGTAACTTAGGAGAAATTTAGAATAAAGTTATAATAAAAATTTATAAAACTAAGGAAGCTATATATACCCTGTAGCTTTATTAGGGCTACCTAGTCCTAAATAGCCTAGACCTTAGTAAGGTTAGGGCGTATGCTCTTGCCTGCTATAATAATATACCTAAGGTAGTAGACTTATTAGGTAGTAAAGACAGACTTATTAAGGTTAAGGTAAAGGCCTGCTGCCTATAGGTAGCTAAAAACTATATAAACCTTCTGCAAATAATCGCGCCTTAAGCCACTAGAATAAACTAGAATATTATTTAAGTATACTATAATAAAGTCACTAAGAGCATTACTAAGGGCATTATTAATATAACACTAGAAAGTAGTAGGCACACCCGCTAGGCTAAAGGGGCAGATAAGCTACTTAAATAGCCTAAACTATATCTAGAACACTATAAGAGCCTTATTCCCTTTAGTAACCTATAGCTTATAAAAAGCTACCTAAATATTTACCTTAGTAAACTATTATACATAAGCTAGAGAGCAAAGGGTTTCCTTAATAAAAGGCAATAGGTAGTAGTCCTACTTTATAATCTTATTAAAAGCATAGTAATTTACGTAAAACTGCTAGCCCCTACTAGCCTTCTTAACTAAGAGAACTAGAGTAATTACTAAAGAAAAGCTAGCTTAGATTTATTTCTTATCTAAAAGCTTTATAAGCTACTGCTAGAGTTTAAGTAACTAGTCCTAAGGCATAGAGTATAATAAGCCCTAAGAAAGAGAGGGGAGGGACTTATTAGGAGACTTATAAAGATAAATATAGTAGTTTAAAGTGCTATAATAGGGTAGGAGAGCATCTGCCTTAGACTTATTAAAGAGATTAGTAAAGTTATAAAGCTTAGCTAGTAAGGCTATATAGGGGTCCTTAGGCTATAACTTAGGCGTAGTAACCTAAAGAATAAATATTAACTTATATAAGCTAGTGCTTATAAACTAAATAGTTATATTCTAAAGGCAGCAAGCCTGCTTAGCTATAGCTATAAAGACAGACCTTATTATGCCTTATATAGCCTTACCCTAGGCGTAACTTAAGAACTCCTATACTATAAGGCCTTTTACTATACTTACTATTAGCTCCTACTAAGTAGTATAAAGGGTAATATTATAGTATTTTATTTATAATAAGCTAAAGATTATATTCTAGGCAAGGCCTAGGACTATATAAAGGCAAACAAATAACTACTAGCTATTAATATTAATTATAGTATAGGCAAGGTAAGTAATACTAGACTCCCTCTTAAGTGCTTATTATCCCTGCTATTAAACCTTAATAATAGTCCTTACCTAGTGCCTTAAAGGTAGCTAGATAAGCTTAAGGCCTAGCTATTAAGCAGCAGACTTACTAATAGCACTATAGCACTTATAGCTATAGTTAATTAAGGTATTTATAAAAGAGAATAAGTTAAAGAGAATAGGAATAGAGAATACTAAGTAATTTATATATTTATAAATTTTATTATACTTTATTAACTCTACCTCCTTCTAACCTAAAGTCTGCTATATAATAAAGCCTAGAAGCCCTTATATAAGACTTACTATAGGGGCTAGTCTTTTTCTATTATATCCTCCTTCTCCTCCTTATACTTATAATTATTAGCCTTAGTAATAGCCTACTAAATATAGACCTTAGGCTAAAAAGAAAGGAGAAAGTAGTTATAGGCTATATAACTTATTTTTTTATAGTATAAGTAAGCACTAGACTCCTAGTAACACGCTATCTTCTAGTTAGTTACTTACTTAGCTTATGCCTAAGCAAAGGGCAAGGCTATATCCTTAGCCTTTAGCTTCTTTTTCTTCCTGCCCTTACCCTAGGTTTTTATAGTATTTACCTTAGATATAGCTATATCCCCCTTATAGTTAGTAATATAGTAATACTAGGCTAAAGGATTTATTAAATACCTAGTATAAAAGTAATCCTTAAGTATAAAGGTCTTAAGGTCTAGGGTAATAGTATAGTATTACTTTATAGTAGTATTATAGCTATTATAAGAGATACTATAGCTAATATATATACTATATATTTACTTATTAAGTATATAGTATAGCTTAGTAAGATAAACCTTATTATCCTAGCTTATACTACTAGTAAGGGAGAGTTTCTACTTAAAGTAAATAAAAAAGATAAAGAAGGATTTATTACTAGCTTGCTTTATTTAGTTAAGTTTAGTAAGGGCTATTTTATAGTAATAAGGGTTAAAGTAAAGCTTAGAGAGATAGTTTAGAAAGGTAGCTAGGTTATAGTAAATAAGATTACCTTTTTTAAAGAATAAGGTAACCTTAGCTTAAATAAAAAATAAAAGGTTCTAGTAAATAAATATCTACTAGTTTATAGCAAAACTAATAAAGTTATAATTTGCCTATAGCTTATATATTATAAAGAAGCACTAGGTATTAAAAGTAGATTATTTACTACTATAGGGAGAGCTTATTAGAATTAGCTTATAGCAAACTAGGAGCGTAGTAGAAGGTAAAGGAAGGTTAGTTACTTTAGGAGGGAGGGTTATATTAGTAGGTAAGGGAAGGAATATAGCTAAGGCAGTAGTAATAGTAAATTAGATTATATAGTTAGCAGTAGCCTATATAGCCTAAATTATAGCTATAATAGCGTTTTCCTACTCCTATATAGTATTAAGGCGCTATTATATAGCTATAAGGGTATTACCTTATATAGTTAGAGTTATATTAATATAGTTAATAATTATTATTATATCTTTTACTATAAGAGAAGCGGGTCTATTAGCCTATATATTTATATTTATATTTAAAGGTATATTAATTTGTTTTAGTAGCTAAAAGAAATATAAAGCTAGAGGATATTTTTTAAATATTATAGACTAGCCTTATTACTACTACTAATAGGCATTAGAATATTATTAAAAGATATAAAGAGAAAGGAAGGAAAGGTAACATAAAGACCCTGTTATGCCCCCTTTATACCCTTACTATAAATACCCCCCTATTATTATACGTAAGCCCTACGCGTAAGGCAAGGTGCGCATAACCACTAATACGCACCCGCATTGGCCCCACATTAGGCAAAGCCTAATACTATCACAAGGTATTCTAAAGGTTCCTATTCTAAGGCTGTCTTTAGTAGGTACTAGGCTAGGTCTAGCGGGTAAAATAGTAAGCTTTAGTAAAGAGATTATTACTAGATTTAAAGTTGTGTTTAAAAAATTAAGTAAACTATTAGATTTAGCGGTTTTAATAGTTTTTTTCACGGTCCTTTACTCTAAAGTAACTATTAGTAGGTCTATAGGATTCTAATAAGCTAGCTATAGTATAATAATAGGTTTAGGTTATAGCTAAAGTTGCCTATTAAGATACTAGTATCTTATAAAAGCTTTAAGGGTTTTAGCGTTCTCTTTTAATATAAGAGGTGAGTTTCTAGCGCGGACTTTAGGGTATTCTTAGTAGAAAGCCTAGAGTTAGTGTACTTATTATATCTATCTTTCTAATATAAAGCTTTTAATATAAAGGAAAGGACTAATACACTAATCTTATAGGTTTCCTTTAGTTATTAATATAAAAATTATAGTTTCTTATAGAGCGCTTAGGGCAGACAAAAGAAATAGTAATTATTACTACTTATTATATATTAGTTCCCTTATATATAAGGGGGAAGTCTACTAGTTAGGTAGGACTTTATTATAAAGGTTATAAAGGGTGTTATACCTTACACCTTAGTTATAATAAGTGCTAAAGTGTACGTAGTGTGTGTGTAAGTATATAATTAATAATTCTCTACCTAAGTCTAGCTAAATCCCTCCTTTATAGTGAGGGTACCTACGTATTTGTGGAGGTCCCTTCTGGACCGTAACAGTTATGTAATTAGTCACATGCTCGCTTGCGTTGCCGGCGGGCCGCAGCGTGGCCCGCCAGCTTGGCGCGTCCGCCACGGGCGGCACGGAATAATCTTAACCCGTGATGTGAGGGATTATTCCGACAGGATTAAAGGCTTTTTATATTATATTAATTTCTAGTATAAAAAGAGAGAGTTACTAGTATTAGTATTAATATAATAAGTTAGGTGTTATGAATAGGTTAGGGATATTAGAGTGAGAGATTAAGGAAGTTACGGCTTATTCGAAGGTATATAGCAATAGGTAATGGTCTTAATTCTTGCCCCCTTTTATCTAATCTAGTTAGAGGTCTATGCCTATATAATTACAAGTGTTATATACCTCTAGTCCTTACTATAAGTCTAGTAGTTATACCTTACTATAAGTCTAGTAATTATACGTGGCAAATAACCTTATTATATAACACAAGTCTAATAGAGGCTTACTTATACAAATAGATCCTATTAGCCTAAGGCAACCTTATAGCTTTCTAGTCCTAATAAGGTAACCCTCTTTGCTTATAACTATTTTAGTTATAGAAGGTTCCCTTTATATTACCTAATTTAAATATTATAAAATAATCCTAAAAATTTTTAATGCTTTTAATTTATATATACCCTTTATAATACCTGTGATATTACTACTTCCTTACTTCTAATTCCTTTAAACCTTCTTCCCCCTTATTTTTTAATCTTATTACTATACGCTAGCTTTCTCTTAAAGAATTCTTTAATTATATTCCTAAGAAACTTATAAATTTATAAAGTTATATTAATATATTTATATATTCTCTAAGGTATTATAACCTTCTTATTTAATAAGGTATTTTTATTAGTTTCCCTAATACTTATAGGTAATAATTCCTTTTATAATATATAAAAAATCTTCTCCTATAAGAAAAGGTACTTATTATATTACTTTTAGTACACTCTCTAGATCTCCCTTATATAATTTTAGGCTTAAGATATAAAAGATATTATAAAGTCTTATGCCTTATAAGAGCTTTATTTAGTAAGCTAACTTATAATTTCTAATTAACTTAATAATTTTATAGGGTCCTAGGTACTTTATTATAAGCTTCTTACTTAGTTATTATAAATTAATATTCTTTATAAATAAAAGAATATAGTCTCTTATATTAAATTTTATTAGTGTTTTCTTTTAATTATAATACTTAGCTTATATAGCTTATATATATTATAAAAGCTTCTGTGTTTCTTTGTGTTTATGTTATAGCTTTACTCTATATAACTTAGCTTATTTATTTATTATAGTAGTTATTCTCTTTATATATAATAGGCCTTTAGGTGTAAAACCTTAAAGTGCCTTAGTAAGGGATTTGCAAAGAGAGCTATAATAGCTTATATTATATATAAATTACACTATTAGTAAAAGGTTAACCTAATTAGTCTATTTAGCGCTGCTAAAGGCCTATAAATAATGCTTAAGTAATTAATTTATTTGTTTAGTCTAACTATTTATTTAAGCATAGAATATAATATTAAGTTAACGTTTAGTTATAATATTATAGTAGAAGGTTTACTAAAAAAAGCTTATAAAAGTTATTTTATAGTTAGTTATAATGCCTTTTAGAATACTATAATCTTTAAAGACTAAATTAATAAAAAGTATAGCTAGACTATTACTATTTAATTACTTTAATATTAGCATATAAATAATATACTTTATAAATTAGTTAACTATTATAAGAATAGTATTATATATCTTAAATCCTAATCCCTTTACTAGGGGAAGTCCTATAATAAAGTCTATTAATAGCTCTTAGAAGGGTTAGTTTAGTATAGGGAGTATAGTAAGTTTACTATAAGGTTAATACTACCTTAGCTTTAATACTTAATAATTAAAATAAGTATAAATATACTCTTTAATATCTTTTCTTATATATAGCTAGTAGTATTAGTTAGTAATTTAATAAAGTATTTTACTAACTCTTTAATGCCCTATAGCTTTATTATTATAAATAAGCATTAAGATTTATTTATAAAGACCTAATAAAATATATATATAGTCTCTAAAAAGGAGTGTTTTATTTTTATTAATTAACTAACCTAGAGGGCTAAAGGTATTTCCTAAGCTTCTAACTAAAGGGTTAGAGATAGCCTCTTTACTATAACCTTAAGGGCTAGAGGTATTCTCTTAGTTTTTTCTTATTTTATTATCTAAAAAGTTAGAGACTTCCCTTATATTTTAAGCTTAAGAGCTATAGGTATTTTCTAAGCTTTAAATAAGCTGCTTAGTTTATAAGATAAAGGCATCCCCTTACTACGCCTAGCTTAATTTATTATATATAGCTGCTTTTAGAGGTTTTATAGTATTAGCTTTATACTATATAAGATACTAACTAAGGGAGCAAAGTCTAGCTATAAGAGTGCTACTATATTAACTTATTATTAGTATAAAGCTATTAAGTAAAATTAGTATTTATAACTCTAATAATATTTTAAACTATTCTAAAGAGCTACTTATAAGTATTACTTTCTTAGTAATTATATTATATACTTACTCTTTAAGGGCTATAGTATTCTCTAAGTATTTTAAAGAGCTACTTATAAGTATTACTCTCTTAGTAATTATACTATATACTTACTCTTTAAGAGCTATAGTATTCTTTAAGTATTATAGGCTAAAGACTATACTAATAGTAATTATTTCTTTCTTAGTTAAAGGTAGTTTAAAGCTTAATTACTTTAACTTTATACTAATAAACTTAGATAAAAAATATAAAGCTTAAGAAGCTCTTATATTTTTAATACTAATATTATAGTCTAACTTATAAAACAAAGGGTTTATAAGGTTCTTAACCCCTAGCCTATATTTAATTATAAAGTTATATAAATTAAGTTTATTAAGGGCTTGTACTTGCCTGCTAGTAAGCTTAGGCTTTAATATAAGATACGTATATTTAAAATAATCTATAATAACCTAAATAGGTTAGGTATTATAAGCTATATAATATCTCTAATTCTTAAAGGCTTCTTAGATTACTAGTAGCTTAGTATTAGGAGTTAAATAGTATACTTTAGCACCTAGTAGCTTCCTTAATGTGTACATAATAGGATACTATTAGTTTTCTTGCTTTTATAAAAGAATTACGCTAATTATAAAGTATAATATATTAGTCTTTATTCTTAATAGCGTGGCTAGATTAAAATATACTAGAATAAGTGCTATAATAAAGCTTTGCTTAAGCGTCTTAAATGCCTTACGCTTGTAAGAACCTAATATAAGTAGCCTTATTATATTATTTCTTATTAAATTAGTAAGGGGAGCTATAATCTTACTATATTAATAAATAAAATAATAGTAAAAGCTAGTAAACCTAAGAAATAATTATATGTCTTTAATACTATAAGGTTCTAGCTAATTTACTACTGCTTTAAATTACTCTAGCTTTATAGCAATTCCTTTTATTAATATTATATAGCTAAGAAAGTTAACCTTTATAGTTAAGAATTCACACTTCTTAATGTTAGTATAAAGCTTTTTTAAACATAGCCTTTCTAAGACTTAGTAAATATACTACTTATGCTTTGCTAAATTACTACTATAAATTAGAATATTATTAAGGTAGATAATATAAATTAAATTAATAAGCCCTAAGAGGGTATTATTAATAAATTCTTAAAAAGTAGCTAAGTGTTATGGACTAGCCCTATTGCTACTGCTAATAGGCGTCGGAATGCTAACAAAAGATATAAAGAGAAAGGAAGGAAAGGTAACATAAAGACCCCGTTATGCCCCCTTTATACCCTCGCTACAGATACCCCCCTGTCGTTGTGCGTAAGCCCTACGCGCGAGGCGAGGTGCGCATAAATGTTATGGACTAGCCCTATTGCTACTACTAATAAGCGTCGGAATGCTAACAAAAGATATAAAGAGAAAGGAAGGAAAGGTAACACAAAAACCTTATTATACCCCCTTTATACCCTTGCTATAAATACCCCCCTATTATTATACGTAAGCCCTACGCATAAGGCAAGGTATATATAACTACTAATATATACTTATATTAGCCTTATATTAGGCAAAGCCTAATACTATTATATAGCTTTTTGCCTTAGGTAGCGGCTATGCTATATAGACACTGCTTATATAAAAGCGCTAGGTTAGTAAGAAAAAGCTATAGGCAAGTAAATTAATAAATAAAACATCCCTATTATATTTATAGTTACTAAGAGATAAGCGTAAATATTACTAAAGGAGGTAAGCTAGCCTAGCTAGAATAAGCACTAGACTAGTAAGTTAAGGAGATAGTTTAGGAATAAGTAAGCAAACTAAGATAAAGGAATATAAAACTAAATAAAACTATAAACCCTATTAAATAGCATAAATAAGTAATATAGTAAATATAATAGGTATAGTATAGGTATAATAGATTACACTAAATAGCTAGTATAAAAGCAAGATATAAGCTATTAATAGTTGCTAGTAGTTAGACTATATCTAAGTAACCTACCTAATGTTAGTACCTAGTTAAAGTAAGGCGCTTATATAAGGCACGAGAAGTAAGTTATTAATAGCTAGTAAAGCTAGCTAGTATTATAAGAACCTATAGTTATTATTATTTATGTATAATACCTAGACTAGATAATACTATATTAGACGCTTATTAAAGGTATAAAAACCTTATTTTATTTGCCCCTAAAGTCCTACTAACTATCCTTCTTTATCTCCCTTATTATAAAGAGTTTTTATTTTATTATTTATTACCTTCTTATAGACTTATTATTATTCCTAAGCTTATTTTATATTACTAAATCCTATGCCTAGTTACTTACTATATTATAGCTACCCTAAGGCCTATTATTACTATAGTACCTGCTACTACTATACTACCTAGGCTATATATAAGCGCTATTCCCCCTATATAGCTTCTAGAATATTAGTAAGTAGCCCTTACTTACTCTAGCTACTTATATATACTTATAGCTACTATAGCCTCCCTAGGGCATACTATACTAGCCCTTATAACTACCTTTTAGTATATAAGGTAATATCCTACCCTTATACTAGCACTAAGTATAGGCCTAAGGTAAGTTTATTATAAAAGGAAACTTTAATAAGAAGGGTAATACTATACCTATAACTATTAACCTACCCTATATCTAGTATATTCTTATTACTATTTAATTAGGCAAACTAAACTATAAGCATAGTTCCTATAGGAAATTATATAAGAGCTACTAAAAGGGCCGCTAAAAATATATATAAAACACGCGTATACTAGTAGCTAATCCTTATATTAGGCATACTATACGCGCCTTAATATAAGCTATAGCTAGGGGCTATGCTATTATTATACTAGAGGTATATTATAAGGGAACCTCGTAGATTTAGATAACTACTATCTTAATACCTAAATTCTATGCCCTAGGTAATAAATTTACTAACCTATACTACTATACTAAGTATACTTTAATTACTATCTAAACTATTTATAATACTCTTACTACTACTATACCTACTAATAATATACTTATTATAGGAAGTACTATACTTATACTACCTAGTAATATAGCTACTAACTTATTCCTTATATCCCCTAGCGCTTTTATCTAGGGTATTATATAGCTACTAGTCTAACTCCTTACCTAGCTTAGAAGTATACTATTTACATAAGGGAAGTAGAATACCTAGGCTATAGCTAGCTACTAGTAGCATATTATATAGTTTTTTAGGGCTATATAAAGGGCTATAAAGAAGTAAATAATAATACTATAAAGTATTATATAGCTACTATAGTAATCCTATAAGCCTAGCCTATAAGTAAAGGAATTATTAAATACCCCTTAATACTCTTAATATACCTTATAAGGGTATATACTAGAAAGCTATTAACACTACTAAGAAAGAGATAAGAGGGATATATAAGTAATCTTAATAGTGCTATCCTAAATATAGTATAATACCCCCTTCCCTAACCCTTATAATAATAAGCTACCCCTAGAGTTACCTAGTAACTAATATAAAGTTTACTAAAGTAAGGAAGGAAAAAAAGTAGGTAGAAGAAAGGGGGAAGGAGATAGATTTAGGGTAAGTTAGGCCTTAAGTAGTAAATATATATAGCTTTATAAAAGAACCTTATTTAAGAACCTACTAGGGACTATTATTATACTATATACTACCCTATTCTACCTTATAGTTTACTAAGGCTTATATATTTGCTAGGTTTTTAAGTAGCTTTTATATTAGTATTAAGTATCTTACTTATTTAATAAGAATATCCTAATAATACCTATAGCCTTATGTATTATAAGCTACTAGTACCTTCTTAACCTAGTATTTCTTATAAAGCTTATTATTCTTATTATTCTACACTTACGTAAGCCCTAGGCGTATATTATACTAGGGCTAGCTAGGAAGTAAATTATTAGTAGCGCGCTTAATAAGATTAATATAGAAAATAAAGTAAATACCCTAGGGTATATTAAGATAGACTATTAGTAGTATAGGAATAGCTATAATATAATACTTAGCTACTACCTAGTCTAGCTTCTTAGAAGGGTAGTTAGTTTTAATATAATAAAGGGAGAGCTATACCTAGTCCCTAACCTAAAACTACTTTATAAGGTAATAGGAGGTAGCTATACTATCCTATTATTATTACTAAGTAAAGGTAATAGCTACCTAAGCTAGCTTAAAAGCCTCCTAAAGTTATAAAGTAAACTAAGCTACTTATTCTATGCTTATAGTAGCACTAGGAGTAAGGTTTATAAGAACCTAAACTAAATTAATATTATATTTATAAAGTAGCTAGTTTAAACTAAAGCTAGTAATAAAGGAAGCCTAATTATTAAGCATAAGCTAGTATACTACTAGGTGCTTAGGCTAATTAAACTATAAGAAGGAAATATAAAAACATAAGATAGCCTATACCTTCTAGTTAGCCTGCTTTATGCCCTTATTAGTCTAGGGGTAGTAGGAGGTAGAAAGTAACTATTTAGTCTTAATAATTAAGTATAAGGTAGTCTAGAACTTACTTAGCTAGTCTAAGCTATAGTTAGTAATAATAAAGGTAAGGAACCTATAAAACTACTACTAGTATGTTTTAAACCTCTTTATATATACCTTAGTAAAGATACTAGTTATAGCCTTAAGCTAGATAAACTTAGAAAGGCAGTTTATAATTACTATAAGGAAAGAGGGATTAAATAGCCTACACATAAGCAAGCCTATTATAAAGTTAACTAAGATCTAAAACTAGAAGTAATTATAAATAGGGAGGGGTTTTAGGAGGCCCTGCTGCTACTAGTAGCTCTTATAGCTACTATAGTAGTAATAATTCTAGATATAGTAGGTAATATTCTAGGACATACCTGCCTAGTAAAACTACTGCTAAAGGGTCTAGAAAGTAGTATTATAACCTAAATAGCTTGCTACTAGTAACTTATAGCACTCCTAAATAAGGGTAGTTATTAATAGCTCTTATTAAGGCACTTATATCTAGCCGCAAAACTAAAGTACCTTATAAGCGCTAACACTATAGTCTATAATCTACTCCCTTATCTTAGCCTTAGTAGGAAATTACTATATATTCCTATAAATAGTAGTAAGGTAGTAGTAGTATATTATATTATAAGTAATTATTATATTCTAAAGCGCCTAAAGGTAAGGAAAGGAAAAGACCTAGTTACTAAAAGGTAGTACTATATTAATACTAAAGAGGTTAGGGTTACTTATAAAAATAGCCTAAATAAATAAAGGTTAAAGAAGGTAGCTATACTATAGGGTTAGCCTTACCTTATCCTAGCCTTATTAGGAGAGTATATTAATATACTACTAGTGCTATATAGGTTAGTACTATAAGTAGTAATAATACTATAAGAGTATCTTAGCCTAGTAAGCCTAATGCTTAGTTATAATTTTAGAGGTTATAAAGTACTTAAAGCTCTTATAATTAGTATAAATAATAAAGGGCTTAAAGACACCCTAAAGCTTAGCTAACTATGCCTTAAGGCAAAAAATAATAGCTAGGAGCTTCTTATTATAAATAGTATAGTTTTGTTAAGGGGGGGTTAGCTAGGCTAAGTAATAGGTAATAGGGTACTAAACACTATTTATTTAAAGCTAGAGAAGGTAACTACTAAGGGTAATACTAGAGTAGTTTACCTTAACTATTATATCCTAGTTAGGGTCTTATTAAGCTAGGATTAGGTCTAAGATAAAGAGGCGCTTAAGCTTATTAAAAGTATAGGCCTCCTGCTACCCCTAGATAAAGGGGATGCCTTTCTTTATAAGATTATAAAAAGGGTTAGTAACTTAGGAGAAATTTAAAATAAAGTTATAATAAAAATTCATAAAACTAAGGAAGCTATATATACCCTATAGCTTTATTAGGGCTGCCTAGTCCTAAATAGCCTAGACCTTAGCAGGGTTAGGGTATATACTCTTGCCTACTATAATAATATACCTAAGGTAGTAAACCTATTAGGTAATAAAAACAAACTTATTAAGGTTAAGGTAAAGGCCTGCTGCTTATAAGCAGCTAAAAACTATATAAACCTTCCGCAAATAGTCACGCCTTAAGCTACTAAAATAAACTAGGATATTATCTAAGTATACTATAATAAAGTTACTAAGGGCATTACTAAGGGCGTTATTAATATAATACTAGAAAGTAGCAGGCGTACCTACTAAGCTAAAGGGGCAGATAAGCTACTTAAATAGCCTAAACTATATTTAAAACACTATAAAAGCCTTATCCCCCTTAGTAACCTATAGCTTATAAAAAGCTGCCTAAATATCTACCTTAGTAAACT
Source organism: Claviceps citrina (assembly GCA_018360365.1). NCBI lineage: Eukaryota > Fungi > Ascomycota > Sordariomycetes > Hypocreales > Clavicipitaceae > Claviceps > Claviceps citrina. Next base: position 7,222 of record SRQA01000515.1, on the reverse strand, counting down.
ATTATATATAAGCTAGAGAGTAAAGGGTTTCCTTAATAAGAGGCAATAGGTAGCAGTCCTACTTTATAATCTTATTAAGAGCATAGTAATCTACACAAAACTACTAGCCCTTACTAGCCTTCTTAACTAAGAGGACTAGAGTAGCTACTAAAAAAAAGCTAGCTTAAATCTATCCTTTATCTAAGAGCTTTATAAGCTACTACTAGAGTTTAAATAACTAGTCCTAAGGTATAGAGTATAATAAGCCCTAAGGAAAAGAGAAGAGGGACTTATTAGAAGACTTATAAAAATAAATATAGTAGTCTAAGGTGCTATAATAAGGTAAGAGAGCGTCTGCCTTAGACTTATTAAAAAGATTAGTAAAGTTATAAAGCTTAGCTAATAGGGCTATATAAGAGTCTTTAGGCTATAACTTAGGCATAGTAACCTAAAGAATAAATATTAACTTATATAAGCTAGTGCTTATAAACTAAATAATTATATCCTAAAGGTAGCAAGCCTACTTAGCTATAGCTATAAAAGCAAACCCTATTATACCCTATATAGCCTTGCCCTAGGCATAACTTAAGGACTCCTACACTATAAGGCCTTTTACTATACTTACTATTAGCTCTTACTAAGTAGTATAAAGGGTAATATTATAGTATTTTATTTATAGTAGGCTAAAGATTATATCCTAGGCAAGGCCTAGGACTATATAAAGGTAAATAAATAACTACTAGCTATTAATATTAATTATAGCGTAGGCAAGGTAAGTAATACTAAACTCCCTCTTAAGTGCTTATTATCCTTATTATTAAACCTTAATAATAATCCTTACCTAGCGCCTTAAAGGTAGCTAAATAAGCTTAAGGCCTAGCTATTAAGTAACAAACTTACTAATAGTACTATAGCACTTATAGCTATAGTTAATTAGGGTATTTATAAAGGAGAATAAGTTAAAGAAAATAGGAATAAAAAATACTAGGTAATGTTACGTGTTGGTTCCCTCACGCATAAGGGGGAAGTCCACTAGTTGGGTAGGACTTCGTTATAAAGGTTATAAAGGGTGTTACACCTTACACCTTAGTTACGATAAGTGCTAAAGTGTACATAGTGTGTGTAAGTGTATAATTAATAATTTCTACCTAAGTCTAGCTAAATCCCTCCTTTATAGTAAGGGTACCCATGTATTTATAGAGGTCCCTTCTAGACTATAACAAGTCCCGGGGGCACAGAAGAAAATAGCTTATCCTAAGCTAAAAGGAGAGAAAGAAAATAATAAGGAAATGTTAAATAAAATAATTATAATCTAGAAAACAAAATATAGTCTTTTGCGCCTAAACTAGCAAGTCCTTCTTAATTATTAGCTATGCTAGTATCTATACTCTTATTACCTTTATTATTATTGCTTTCCACGGAGACACCTCTATTATTATTATTATCTTCGCTATTATCTTTACTATCTTTACTATCTTCCTCTCCCTTATTTATAATGTAAAAAACATTAAGGGATAGTTAAATTTACGCAGACAGGACCTATAGAATATAGCGGAGAATAACCTAATATAGGTAGGTGCGCGGGGCATGTAGAGCGTGGATATTTAGGTCTACTATGTAGTTTTAGGCTAACTTCTAGAGTTCTCTAAGGTTAGGGTTATTATAACTAGACTTAATAATATTATAGAATGCAGGTAATACGCTACAGGTAGCTATATAGTATAGCAAGACCTATCTAGAGGGGCAAAACATAGGACTACTAAGAGTAGTAGTAAGAGTGTTTAAGAGGTTAGTAAGGTTAGCAATTTTATTATAAATCTTGTCGTGAGTTTTATTATAATCCTCTTGCTATTTAATAATATATATTAAGTAATAGCAGAGAAAGACAGAGAATGTGCTAGTAATGCTACGGCTATAGATTAGGCATTAGAATCCACAGGTCGCGTTATAGAGTCTTAGTGTAAAGAATTTAAGAATCTAGCACTCTACCTATAAGACTGCCTAGCCTAGTAGATAGTAGTTAATTACGGAGTTTGCATTATTAAGGGTGATTCTAGTATATACCTAAATATTCTAAGCAGTGAAGAGTAGGTCTATGTTATAACAAATTCCTTCTAGTAGCTAGATAAGCCCTTCCACGCTAAGCTCCGCAGTATACTAGCTAAATTTATAAATAAGTTTATTAGTGTAGTGCTATTAGTCTATTCCTAAGTTATTATAGTAGAAACACTCCTTAAGATTCTTATAGATTTGCTTAAGCTACTACAAGAGGAAGAGTTAGTAGTAGTTACCCTTAATAAGGTAGAGAATATTAGTTAAGTAGTATAATTTAAATACTATTAGCAGGTTATTACTACTTCGCTAGTTACTAGATATTATAAGCAAACCTCCTCTTTCTGCGACTTTAATTAGGTTACTATGCTTACAGAGGGTAATATAGGTATTCTTACATAAGGTAGGGAGGTTGTCTAATAAGCAGCCTAGCTCTCCTCTAGTATAAATAGCGCTATATTTAATTATTATGTAATGCATAAGGGCTAGCAGTAAGGGTGTTGTAACTTGTAAGATACTTAAGGGAAGGTTTGCGAAGGAAGGTAATAGACTTTATATTAGGGTTATTAATAGTAAAGGATTAAAGAGGTTTAGGTTATATAGCTAGTAGGAGGCAGTGTAGTTAGTGTTTTATTAAGGTAAAAAGAAAGTGAGTTCCTAGGCTCCTGCGTTTATAATATATTATTCTGTAGCCTTATAATAAATCTAAGGTTATAAGGGGCGTAACTTTATAGCTTGCACTTAGTTATCACGTTTACGTAGGGTTTTATGCCTTCTAGAAGGGGATTCCCACTAGGGATATCTAAGTTTAATTCTTATAAAAGAAAAGTAACTATTTAGGATAGTAAAGTAATATTCTTTAGTTAAGTAATTTAGTAATTATATAGCAAAATTAAGCTAAGCTCCTAGCAAAACGAAAAGGAAAGAAAGGGAAAGAGAAGGAAAGAGAAGGGCAAAAACAAGAAGCAAACAGTAGCGCGTGGGCTGCGAAATCCCTCGAGGGCAAGGCGGTTATTAGCATTAAGAATAGAACTATTACAGCAAGCTAGCGCCAGCGCTACTAGTAGGAAATCTCCGTGGCCTTTTAGCAGCTAGCATACTAGTTAGGCTAGAATTATTAGTGCTAGCTAGGGATAATAACCCCGCTAGGCGCTTGTTACTAGGTACTAGCTTCTAGGGCGTGCTTAGCGTTTTGTCTGTGAAGTCGTGTTAGTTGCGGGATATAGTAGTTTTGCGGAGGGCGTTAACCTCTAACTATAGGGTTATAACATTCTATTCTACAGTCTATAGCAAGGATATGCTAGCTTTAGTAAATTCTAGCAAACAAAGGCGCTAATTTATATCCTTTGCGTTTTTGCTAGTTATAGCAGTAGCCTTAGTAATTATCTCCTTAACTATCTTAGGATTATCGCTTGTAACGCTATAGACTTTAAAAAGGAGGCAGACTCCTTTAAGTGCTTAATTAAGCTAAGCCTCTTAGTCCACGAAGGCTAGTAATAGGTTATTTATATGTTTCTCTAGGGCTTTAAGTCTTGTAGTATAGGGTTTATAGGGCGCTAATATAATAGCATAGTGTCCACGCATAGAGCGCGGGGTAGTAGCTATAAGGGGGTTTATCTTATTAGTAGTTAGGACTTTAGCTAGGTTAGACTATTGCAAAAAGGCAAGGTAGCTGCTAAGGGTGCTATTAAGGGCACTAAATAAGGAGCAGAGTTATTTAGTAATAATAACCTCCTATGCTAGCAGCTATATTATCTATTCCTTCCCCTAGCGGGAACTGCCCTTTAAATAGACATAAACAGTAGTCTTTAGGCTATCCCTAGCTATGCGGACCACTAGCACCTCTAACTAACTTTTATAGGCCTTTAGCTAGTCTGTGGAGGAGTTAACTATAGCGTGGATTTTAACACATGTAGTAATAACCTTAAGGTATAGCTAGTATAAAGGGTTGTTCTTATTAACACTAAAACCATCCTCCGCGATTTTAGCGCTAGCCTTACTAAATTCCACTCTACACACAAAAAGGGTGTTAACAAAGGTCTATAGCTTTTGCCCTTAGCACTTATTATTAGTATACTGCTAGATAGCGTAATCCCTAGTGAATTTGTTATCCTTAGGAAGATCTAAGTTATTATTATTATCTAGCTGCTATAGGCTACTGTTTGCGTAGCTAAAGCAGTGGAAATAGAAACGCAGGTTAAACCCCTAGATATACTTAGGGATATCCTATAGCGTAATGTGTTATATATTCTATGTCTTCCTGCGCTTAGGCAGGGGTTTATAATTACTAGGCCTGTCCTAGGCATTAGTAGTATTATCCTATTACTTATTAGCTTAGTTTAGGAATAGGGGGTCTTTTATAGTTACGCCCTCTAGGGCAAGATTCTTATAGTTAATGCTAGAACCTTCCTTATTCTTAAAGCCGCGGAACTCCTTGCTAAATATAGGTTATCCCTTATTATTAGCATTAGCCTTAGAGTCTGTAATATAAACAGGTCTGCTGCTAGCTTTTTGCACGCTCTTATTAATAGCCTCTAAGGCAGCTTGCGAAGCAGGGGCTAGCGTATAGGTAGTAAGCACTATAGGATTAATTATATTAAGTAGTTTAAAGGAGCTCCCTATAAAGGGCTTAGGGATAGTAGTTTAGCTATTAGAAGGGGCTAGCCTAGGAGCGTTAGTGGACAAGGGATTAGCTATTATAAGGGGTTTAGTAAATGCAAATTATGCTCTTATTAGAGGGAAAAATAAAGCTATTAATAAAGGCGTGTAATAAAGGGTTTAAAGGAAAAGGAAAAAACAAAGGGCTAGGGGGGGAAGGTTATAATATTTGCCCTAGCTAGTTAGGAAGAAAAGTAAATAGAAAGTAAGTTATTATAGGGGTGTAGGAAATAGCGCAGATATCGCGATTTTCTGCTAGTAAGAGCTTCCTACATATGCCTTTATAGTATAAGGCATAACTAGCTTGCTGCTTTAGTTAATTAGTTAGGGGGTTTTATAAGATTCCTCTTGTAATGCTCCTCGTCCTAATTAATAGCGTGTTTTGTAAGGTATTTGTTAACTATTTCATTAGTATTAACGCGTATTTTAGACTCTAGAATCCACTAATTATCCTTTATAGTGTATTCTTTCTAATAAACTAGGAAATTAACACAAGGCTGCTGGTTTCTCGCGCGGAAGAAGCGGATGTAATAACTTATAATCCTCTTAATCTCCTAATAGTCTGCCTCACTAGATCTAGTAAGATTAACTAGAGGAGGCGGGGGTTTATCTGTTAGGACCAGAAAGCCACGAGGTTGCCTCAGGCTAACAGGATCCATTTGCACGAGCAAGCCTCTATTAGATTCGCGTTATATAACAAGGTTATTCGCTGTGTATAAGCGCTAGACTTATGGCGAGGTATAACTGCTAGACTTGTGGCAAGGACTAGAGGTATATAACACTTGTGATTATATAGGCATAGACCTCTAACTAGATTAGATAGAAGGAGGCAAGAATTAAGACTATTACCTATTACTATATACCTTTAAATAAGCTATGACTTCCTTAATCTCTTACTTTAATATCCCTAACCTATTTATAATAATTTTAATTCCTTTGTTTATATTAGACTATTAGATTAAGAAAGTTATTATAGTTTAGACTCGTAACTTAACGCGTAATAGCAGCGAAGTCACTAGAGAAGGCACTAAATCTATGCAAAGACCTATAGCTATACAGGGAGCTAGTATTACATCCAGATTACTACTATAACCTATTATACCCTCTAGTTAGTAAGAGCCTGTGGTAGCTATAGAAGACACCCTTGTTAGTAATAATTATAATATTAAAATCTTAGCGCTTTAAGAGTGTGTTAATTAAGTAAGGAAGAAGTAGTAACTTTAAAAACTCTAAGAACTTATACGTAATATTAATAATAAAGAATTGCTAGAGGAGAATGTATTTATAGCTCCTATTATACCTGCTATGTATTATTTGTAGTAGACCTTTACACAAGCTCCTCTTAAGCAGCCTTCTTATAGTAGCTAGAATGCCTTCTAATTAAAGACTTTTATTAGTAACTATAAAGTATAATTTATAATAAATTCTTATTAATTCGCTACTAACTTCACAAAGGTCCTATATACTAGCACTTGCCTTACTAGTACTGCAAAGTAATGTTAGGCTATAGGAGAAAAAATTCGCGAGAATCGCATTAAAAATCCCCTCTTATAGACTAACTTTTATAACTAGCTTAAAGGAGGCCTAGATAATTAAGAGAGCCGTTCCCTTAGCATATAGTTAAAGCTTATTAGCTTTAAATAAGCGAATTATACTAACTTTAAAAGATTCCTTAAAAAATAAGAATAAACTTATGCTAAACTCCCTTCTTAATTAAATATAGAGAATAAAATAGGCCTTTTTTAAATAGGCCTTAACTATAGCTTAAAGACATATCTAATTAGTAGTGCATAAGCAGTGGATTAGCATAAACTTATTAGTAAATATATCTCCTATTACAAATCTAATAGTAATAGAGGTAATTATAATAATTCTTCTAGGTATAATAAGAGGAAAACTTAGGCAAACTCTTTAAAAAGAGAAACTTTACTAAACCTAAAGGGAAAGAGCAGTAACTAACTAAGCACTTTATAGCAAAGCTAGGAAAAGAAGGCTATATATTATAAGTGTAAAAAGAAGGGCTATATAAAACTAAATTACCTAGAACTTAACTATAGTATTTGTAAGAAAAGCAGCCACACTACTGCCACGCATAAAAGTAACCGCTTTAATCTAGCGACCTATCTAAACACTACTAAACCTAATGTAAAGGAGAAAAAGCCTTACGCCTAAGAAAGCGCCCTAGCTTTAGGGACTAATATAAGATTTTGTGTTAAAGCGTCCCTAAGGCTAGGAAACTACTAGGTTATAGTAAAGTTAGCGCTAGCTAATACTAGTACTACTTATTTTGTTATTTATCCTAAGTTACTAATAGAGATAGATTAGAAAAAGGTAAGAAGGAGTGATTTACTAATAGAATTAGCAAATATACTGCTAGAACACTGTAGTATACTTAATATACTTTGCAAAGTATTTAATAGCATAGGTTACTGTCGGAATCATCGCACACATTACGGGTCAACCTCGGCACCCTCGGCTTAGCCTGCGGCTCCGCCCGGCTAAGCGAGGATGCACGCAATGTGATTGGCCGCAC
>SRQA01000514.1:0-21226 GCA_018360365.1 Claviceps citrina | reverse complement strand
CTTGCAAAAGCTTCCAATTGCGTTAAAGAAGAGTGCCTTTGAAGGTTATAGAAGACTCACTACCCTCTATAACCCTACAAGGTCCCCTACTTTCAATAATTATATAATCCTTAATAGTTAGGATTAGACTTAATTCCTTATACAAAGTCCGCTCCTAGTTAGCAATTTCCGCTTACAGGGCAATATTCTATATAACTAGCTTACTAATAATCCTAATTTTAGGTATTTAGGGGTTATCCTACTATTGTATAAGCTAGCGCTAGTTATTAGCTATGTATTTAATTAACTGCCTTTTATTTATTAGGCGCTCTCCCTAAGGTACAAGCCTTAGCAGCTAAGGAAGCCCTCTACTAAATATTTAAAGGTGTTCTTACGTTTGTGGCATGCGGCCGTAGCCTCCTACTAAGTGCTTAATATTATAAAAGAACCACTAATATAAATTATTATAGTTAGGGACTAGTTAGAGCGCGATCTTATAAGCTATAATGCTCTATAGGATATAAAGGGTTATATCTATTCCTCTAGTCTTTTTATCTCCTTCTAGAACCTTATTTATAAAGCACTAATTACAAAGGTAGTAGTAAAAGCTATCTAAGCTATTATAAGGCTTCCCTAGGGTATTATCCCTAATATACTCTAGATTATAGAGCCCTCTAGCTCCCTATAGCAATACAAGATTAATTAGTCTATAACTAACTTAATACTAGATTATCTAAAGCAAAAAGGAAATTATAGCATAGCTACATTCCTAGCTGCCTTATTAGTTACAGGTAGGAACACAAAGACCCTAGATCCTATAGGGATAGTTAAGTAATATTATAATTTAGTGCTACCCTTTTAGTGCCTTAAGGAACCTTTTTTAATAGCTAGTCTTTAAGGAGTTAAAATAGTAGAATACTCTGTAAGATTTATTAAAAACAAATGTAGTCTAATAGGATATTATATAGATAAATCCAGCTACTAGGTGCTAGCCGCCTATCTCCTTATGGAGGCGTGTAGGGTTATAGCTAATACTATATTTAATATTAATAACTATATTAGTTACTTATAGAATTTAGAAGGCATAAGGCCCTATCTTCTAGGCTAGTTGTTTGTAGCTTATAACATCCTTCCTAATAGCAAAGTTAAAATCACATATTATAATAATATGCTCTAAGCCTTATGCTATAATTTTTCCTATAGCTAAATAGTTAAACTAGTTAAGCTAGCGCTAAGTGCCCTGGGGCCTTCCTAATATCTTAATAAACTTAAACGCCTCTGTCTTATAATTTTCCTAGTTTTTAATATTTAGCTGCCTGTCTATAGGGCAAAGGTCCTTAAGTTATACTATAGTGTTTGTTGCCTATATATACTCTAGTTATTGCTTAGGCTATACAAACCTTTGCATAAAGAGAATAGGCTACGTTTTATATAGCTAATTAAGTGGTTTTTGTATATAGCTAGCTTTAGATAGGCAAAAGAACTTCCCTTTAAGACAGTAGGTATTAATAGTAGCATATATTATTTTATAGTTTTAATACTTAAAGTATCTAATAGGTTAAACCTAGCATTAGCTAGCTAAGTCTTAAGGGCGAACGTAAGCTATCTTAGGGCAGTGTAATTAAATAATATAAGTGTAAGGGGCGAAATTATTATGTGCGTTATAGGCAGGAGCTTAAAAAAAAGCGTGTTATTAATAAAGGAGTTCTGGTTTTGTTATGTAAGCACGAAAAAGAGGCTCTTAAAGGAGTGTTATTATTTGTTAATATCCTCTGTGATTTACTCTCGTAGCTAGTAGCAGCGCTACTAGTTAGCAATAGCTATTATAACTATTAGGCCTCCCTAACAGAATCCCGTCTAATATATATTAATACCTTCTTTATAAGCTTTTTCTTTAACTTCCTCCTTTCTTTACTTTTAATACTAAGTAAAAAAATAGCAGAACTACTTAATTATAGCGGAATCTCTAAGCAAAAGGCATAAGGACCTCCTAAATATTTATAGGCTTATCTAAGCTTATATCCCTATCTTATGGCTATCCCTTAACATCTTAATAGCATAGTCTAGCCGCACTAATATATACTAGAGTAACTTTTTAATAAAACTAGTGAGTTATAATAGGTATTATTTAATTAGCTAAGCTAGGAACTAATGTATTAGTAATATCCTTAGTTTAATATTTAATTTATATTCTAGGTTTATAGTAGCATTAATATTAGGGCGTGCGGTGCCCTAATCTATACTAAGATAGCAGTGTGGGATCCCACTAAGCCTATTTGAAACCCGCCTAAGGCTTTACTAGCAGCTCTTAAAGGCACTAATATAATAAAAGAATTTATACTAGGAGCAGTTGTGGATACTTCGCTCCTATATAAAATCTGCATATAGTATTGCCCTTAAAATAGGGTCTATATTCTGGCCGAGCTAGCGCACCCTTAGGGCTATATTATTAATTTAATTACTAGCTAACGTAAGAGGTGTATAAGGTTCCTAGTAGCCCTATATAGCAAGCTAAATAACGCCTTCTACTCAAACTATACGAACACATACTTAAAGACTATTAACGCCTTTGCTAAGCATATATGCTTCCCCTTCTATAAATACATGTTATTAGAGGGGGTTACTAGGGGTTCTTATGCTAACTATATTTATAATGTAAATAGGGCCTCTTGTAAGTAGAGGTACGCTATAGGGTACTAGGACTTTGGATTAAGCTCTTAAAGGTTAGGGTTTGCTATATTCTTTAGCAAAGACTAGAGGGCTAGTAGTCCTCTTAATAGTTTAGACACTTTTAGTAACCTAAATAGTAATACTACTCCGCGGATTAAGTATGATTTTCCTCCTCCTTTCTAATTAGTAAAATGTAACTAGCAGTCCTTTATCTAATAATAAGGATTAACTAGTTCTTAGGGAAGCTTTACTCTAATAAGTATTACTAAAAACAAACAAAGCAGGTAGGGATTAGGGATAATTAGTATAGGCAATATGCAGAGAAAATAAAATAATAAACTAGGAAAAATAGGAAAGCAAATAATATAGTGTAGAAATAATTAATTATTATAACTAAAGTAAGAAAAGAAACATACTCTCCCTCCTCCCTAACTAAAAACACTATAAACTTACATAGGGTGTTTTTAGTAAACACGCCTAGTGCTAAACGTTAAGGCCTTTGCCTAGTAGCATTATGCTAAGGCAAGCCTTATAGTTACCTTTTATTTGCTTACTAAGATATAGTAGCTAGACCTTAATAAAGTGCAGAGGGTAGTAGTATAAAGGGATAGGGTCTTTAACCTCCCTAACTCTAGATATAGTAATAGTAGCTTCTTTACTAAGGGCTTCCTTATATAAGACTATTTAATTAGATATCTTATAACCTAAAACTAAAGGGTATAGGTTAATAACCTTATTAGGGTTAGAGTAGCTTAAAGGTAGGTGAAGCTAAAGGTTAGCAAATAAGCGCTACTAGCTAGCGTTATCCTAGTAGAACTTCTTAATATAGTCTCTAGATATAGTCTTAGATAGCACTATACTATTAAGGGTCTTTAGATAGTAGGCTCTAGTAACTAGTGCCTAGCTATAGATATAAAAAGAGCTATTCCACTGTATTATAAGCTTCTAGTTTAATAATATATCTATAGCGCAGCGGACATTGTAAACAAGCATAAGGTTGCTAGGTTTTAATTAATCTTATTACAGGCTGCTAACGTTACCTTTATTAGTACATTCTACAAGCTTCTTTTGAAAAGCAAAGACTTTCTCCCAGGCTACTATAATATTAGCTTCCTTTCTCTTAAGCACCTAGACTTAGGCTGTAAAAAGGTCCTCCTTTAAGACTATAGAATCCTAGTTAATAAGGCGCTAAGTAGGGAATTTAACCTCTAAGAGCAGGATTAGCTCCTAACTATATAGCAGATAGAAAGCGGATTTTCTATAAGAGGCGCGGATTGCCATTTAGTCTGTAAAGAGAGCTAGCTTAAGATAGTCTAACCACTTATTATTATAACCTCCTATCTTTAAAATAGCTAAGGCAAGGGACTAGTGCCCTGCTTTAATAAATATGTTTGCCTTTAGGTTATAGCCTAAGGTCTATATACCTTTAATGCCTAGAGCCTCTAAGGCCGCCTTAAGGTTGCCCTGCATTTTAGGGCCTTTATTAAAGACTATAAAGCAAAAAGCACTAAAACAGCAGACTAGACTCTAAAGGAACCTCCTAATTTCCTTAACGTTAGCATGTAAGACTGCCTTAGCTTTAACCTAGCCTATAAAATTATAACACGCCTCTAGTAGGTATTTCTTGCTATTGTTAGGCGGCATATGCTAAGTGTTAATATAAATCTTACTTATAGGCATGCCTAGTATGCTAAGGATTAATAGCTCCCTAGGCCTCTAAGGGGTAAATATTTAGTAGCGCTCACAAAACTATAATAGTTTCTACATATTTATGTAACTATTTATCTACTAATACCTACTCTTAATTAAATAGTAGACTGCTTTACAACCCTTATAGCCTAATTCTTTGTACGCGGCCTTAATAATCTAATTCTACTCCTTCTTATTATTAACTACTAAGCGTAGGGCCTGTAAGTTATCATAAGGGCAGGTCTAGAGCTTGCTATTATTAATATAAAAGCGCTAGGCTTATGCCTGCAGCTTTTAGTACTCCTTAGAGGTTATATCCTTTAGTCTTTCTAGCGTTATAAGGTAGTCTATTAACTTCTACTAGTCCTTACTATAATAGGCCCTATCTTTAGGCATTAAGAGCATAGGGTTTAATTTAAGGTTAATAAACTCCTTAATATCGCCTTTAACTAATTAATCTCGCTTATTAGATTCTCCTAGGCCTTTTTATAATAAGGTATTAGTAATTTTATTTTTTTCTCTAGGGATATGTCTAGTAGTAAAGTTAAAGAGTATAATATAGCTAATTTATCTTATAACTAAGGCTCTAGGGATATTGTTTATAGCGCTATTAACCTAATATACTAGGACTTAGGAGTTAGTCTTTAGTGTAAAGGGCACTTTATAGAGATAAACACAAAGGCGTTAAAAGGCATAAACAATAGCCCTGTATTCCTGCTTTGTAGTATTATACTTTTACTCTAATTCTTACTAAGTTCTACTCTTAAACCTTATAGGGTGCCTCTTGTTATTAATAACCTATTATAATACAGCCCCCTAGCTAACTAAGCTAGTATTAATAGTAAGGATAATCTCCCTGTAACCCACTAAGAGATTAAGTAATACTAACACTAGTGCCTTAGTTATTATAGTAATAACCGTGTTTATAGCGTGCTATTCTTTATCTCCCTAATACTAAGGCATATTTTTTTAAAGTAGCTATACTAGGGGTTTAGTAACCTAGGTATACTTCTTAACCTAGAGCCTATAGTAGCTAGTAAGGCTAAGAAAAGACTAAATATTATGCACATTCTTATAACGCTTTTATTTAAGTAGCTTAGCAATCTTCGCTTTAGTAAGCACACGCCCTTTTATACTATAAACGTAACTAATAATCTTAAGGGAGCTCTAGTAGAACTTTAACTTTAGCATAGAGATAGTATAGCCTGTAAGTTTAATATTAACAAGGACTTAGTTAATGTTAATTAGGTATTCTAGCACATATTAGCGAATCCTAGGCAAGATTTTAGCGTCTTTATAGGTGTTTTTCAGGCCCTTAACCGCAATATTATTAAGGAAGGGCGAGCAAACTATAGGGATTAAGTTAAAGAGGATTTATGCTATTATCTAGCAGAACTATATAACTAAATTAGTTGCCCCTTGTAAAAGGGTACAGAGGTAATAGAGCCCTAATAGCGTTAAAATTATGGTTATATTATGGCTTTATAGTGCTAGCTAGAGCTAGTTATACCTAGAGAGGAAGTTAAGCAGGCTAAGCAGTTTACACATTATAAAGTCCTTGCTAAAAGCCTTGGCGCCTTAAGGGATATAAGCGTTACAAATCGTAATATTATTATACTTTGTAGCTAATAAGATTAAACACACTCCTCTGTCCTTCTTTAAAACTAAGAAGTAGGGGTTCCTATAGGCTCCGTGGCTTTCCTTAATATAGCTATACTTAAGCTTCTTTTTAAGTAGCTTTATTAGCTTATCCTAAAGTCCTAAGGGGATTAGAATTAATCTTGCTTGCTAAGCACTATATTTAATAACTTTAATAACCTAAGGTAGCGTGATAAGGGGATTAACTAATCCATACTCTAATAAGTCCTAAGCTAGCGCCGCTTCTTAGTTACAAAGTATCTCGCGGAACACCTTAAGCTCCTTAGGTTAAAGCTAGTCTCTAACACTAGATATTAATTAATTTAGCTAGTCCTAAGTTAGTTAGAAGCCCTGTGGCTTTTTACTAAATCTTCTAGTAATATAATCTGCAAATCTACTGCTTATGTTAAGGCAGTCTTTAGCTTTAGCCTACTTCTTTGCCTTCTAGTTAGGGTTACTATTAGGGGTAGTGCTATTAGAGGGGATATTATCCCTTAGGTAGATTTTATTAGCTTTCCTTTTGTATATAGTATTTACCTAAAGCTCTGCAGGGGGTTTCTTAGTAAGAGGTTAAAGCTTAGCAGCGGCTTTAGTTAGGAGGCTATAGAATTTCTTAGCTACTAATTCCAGCGCTAAACTTATAATATACATACCTTCTTTCTAGGTAACTTATATAACTTTATCTCCTTCTTTAAGCTCTTTGCGTAGTCCTTTGTAAACCTTAATATCTTTAATATTATTAAGGACTGTAAGGGAGTTAATTATAAGTTAAGGTGTATTTAAAGGTACTAAGGTTAGTTTAGTAGTTCCCGCGTCTGCGCGTAATATAGTTAGTTTGCTTGTTTCCGTTTCCGTCTTAGTAGTTAGTTAGTTATTTATAACTACACTTGCCCTAGCTAGTATTAGTTTGTTAGGCAGGTTATAAGAGGTAGTAGTTATCTAAATTAGCGCGGCTAGCATTAAGCCTTATAGCTAGTATGTAGTAGGAAAGGTCTTACTAGTAACCTTACTCTCCTCTCCCTTCTCCCTCTAGGCCTCTAGGTCTAGTGCTAAGTAATATCTCTTAGGCTCCTTAATAGTAGTTTATTATACCTTAACGCTAGCTTAGGTGCCTAATATTAAGTAATTATTTAGTGATTTGCTAGGTAAGAAGGATATATAGTAAACCTATATAAACTATTCCCTTTCCCTATTAGTAAGCTTCTACTAAATGCCTTTAGTAACCTTAAAGACTATAATAACATTATTAAACCTACACTTAATAGATATATTACCCTCCCTATTACTATACTTAAAGGTAGCTTAGGCTATTTAAATAAAAGGCATCCTAAGGATTAGTTTTACAGAGATAGTATTAGGAGATATATAGAGTCTAATAGGGGTCTAAACGCTTCTAAGGTAGAGTTTTATACATACTTTACCTATTATTCTAATCGCTCTATTAGTGTAAGACATAGTGTTAGCTTTTGTAGTTGCTAGATAAATCTTTAAACTAGCCTAGCAAGCCTAGCTCTTAGTAATAATATTCCCTTGTAAGCCACTATTAATTAGGGCTAAATAAAAGCGTCTGTCTAGGTTACCTAGCTTAACTAGAAGGTGTAGGAGGTCCTAAAGGTAGCTAACAAGGGAAACAGGTTAAATAATAAAGGCTACTATTATGCTAATAGCCTTATCTAGGCTAATAGTATTAGTCTATAAAGTCTTAAGGTAAGGATTAGATATTACTAGTAAGTTGCCTATCCTTTTCTACATAACTTCCTAGAGTATTGTATTAACTCCTGCAGCAGGGGTTCTTACATAATAATCTAAAATGTCTTTAGCCTTATCTAGCCTAGCATCCTCCACAAAAGCTTTTAAGTATTAGATTATATTAACTATTTAATCTTTACTATCCTTAGTTTAGAGTTGTTTTCTTAGCATTATTACACATTCTATAGCTTATGTATCTTCTATCGCGCTAGGCGTAAAGTAGTATATCTTTTTAACTCTATTAGAACACATAAAGCACTCTTAGCTTATAGCCTTAGCTAGGGATAGCATTAAGTAGCAGAGGTCTTAAAGACTAACTTTAACCTTCTTTTTAAAGATCTTACTATACAGCATTTCTAATATATATCTGCAAATTAGGTTAGCTTCCTTATAGTTAGCTTTTACTAACTTTAAGAGCTTATTATTAATCTAGATCTTAGCTTTAGTCTTCCTAGGCTTTCTAGAGCCCTAAGGCAACTTTTTAGTAGTCCCTAAGTTTGCTATAGCTTATATACTAAGTCCTTAACCTTTAGGCATTGTGTTTACAAAGCCGTCTACCAAAGCACTAACTAAGGCTATTATAGTGCTAGCAGAGACTACTATATTTACTATAGGGGTACCCATAAGACCTAGAGGCGCTACTAAGGTTACTAGAGGTGCAGGCATTATAGCGTAAATTAGGGCTAATAATATTAATAACGCTATTAGCAGTGCCCTAGAGTTCCCTATGCGCTTAAAATAAATTACTATAGCTATAGTAGTTCTAGCAGTACTATTTAATTTTTATAGCAAGCGATATTTATAGGAATCCTTTATTCTAGTAGCCTCTTCTACTATAGCTGCTTCTATCTTAGTTATATTCCACTTATTAGGCCCTATACTAGGTCTTATCTTTACAGTAGGCAGAAGGTTATAGGCCTTACTATCCTTAAAAATTAAAGCCTAGAAAACTACTGCCCTATAGGTAGTGCTGCCCTTAGAAAGGAAAGCTTAAACAAAGCCTAAAGGGATAATGCTACTGCTAACATATAGCAGTCCTTCTCTCTAATTATACTCGCTAAAGCCTAGGTTAGTATCTAAAGCTAACACTTAGCACTAGTTTATATAGTGCCTAGGTTCTCTATAGTAATTATACTTAATATCTTTCTAGCCGCTATTAGCGCTATAAGACTTGCTATAGTTATTATTATTATACCTACTACTAGACCGCCTACCGCCGCTATAACCTCCTCTCTAATTATCGCTAAAGGTACTATTCCTAGCGTCCTAGTTAGTTATTATAATATTTATACTAAAGTCCTGCTAACTAGTCCCTCCTTAGCGGCTAAACTTGCTCTTAAGCCGCTTAAGGAGATTAATATTCCTATCCTATTAGGCAACTATAATTCACATTTCCTTAAGTTATTTAGTTAATAAATCTATTTAATCTTACTATTCTCTAAAGGTTCTAGGTATTCTATCCTTATTATTAAAGTCTAATGCTATATAAGTAGGCTAACTAGCCTTAGGCATCTCTTTAGCAAAGCGGACTTTATGTTAATCTAAATTAGACTTAGAATTATAAGAAACTAATTAATCCCTATGCTTAGATTATATAAGTTTAATAGTTTGTGAATTTTTATTTTCTAATTTAAGTTAAACTTAGGCATAGTTATAAAGCTTTTCCTAGAGAGTCTTATAAGGTAAAGTTAAGAAGTTATTCTTACTTATATAGTTTATATCTATAAAGCTAAGAATAACTAAGTCTAGCAAAGCTTTATAGATATAATTACCTTAACCTATTATTATCTTCTAAGTCTAAGGTTTAGCCTTTATTATTAAGGCCTAATGCTATTAAAGCTAGAAGTGCGTGTTGCTTACAGTAGAAGGTTATTTAGTATTAAGATTCTTAAGAGAGTTCCGTACATTCTCTATCTTATCCTAAGTAGTAGTGTTATACTAGAGCAAGAGTTCTTCCTTGCTTTCCTTCTAATTATATAAGGCAATAAGGGTCTTTACTTAAACTTAAATACTAGGGTAAACCTTACAAGTAAAGATCTTTAGCTAATCCTTCTTATTAACTCTAAGGGTAGCTATCTTTTATTTAAACATACTTAGTATATTAGAGATATTCTCCTTATTAAATTAGAGGTTAGCCTTATTCTAATTAAATATAATAAAGGCATGCTTTCTAAGTGTTTTGCCTAATATCTTTGTAAAGTTTAAGAAATCTATCTCCTTAGGCAGGGGCGTTAACCTAGAATCCTTATTAGACATATTAGCAATATTAGACTTAATAGGACTTCCTATTATATCTAAATTAATTAATCCTATATTAGGTAATACTACCTTAGGTATAATTAGTCTTTAAGAAGTCCTCTAATAATTTAAACTTATATAGCTAAGTTAGCATAAGTGTGTTCTAGGTGCTTCTAATATATAATAATTAGTAGGTAATATAAACTTCGTAGTAAGAGCAACTAAAGCTAATAAGAGTCTGTTTAATTATTTAATACTTAGCCTAGCAGATTTAGGAATAGGACCCTAACTATATATACTATAACTAAGTAAAACACTAGTTAGCAAAAGGCTTCTTATTAGCGTGTAGAAGAGTCTAATAACTATAGTAATAAGCGTAAAACTAATTTGCTCCTTTAACACTAATTAATTAATATAGTTCTAGTAGTAAGGTAGTAGCGCAACCTCCTTTAGCCTAGTATCTTTAGGCTAAAGCAAATAACTTATATTTACCTAGTAGAAGTTATTCTTTTATATATTTGTATTAAGATTAATTAATCTTCTAATTTCTTCTAAGGAAAGCTTTGCTATATAGTTAGTACTAGTAAGATAGCGTTTTCCGCCGTAACTCGTCCGCTTAGCTAAGGCCTCCCTTACGCAAAATTCTGCTGGCATTCTTTGGCGACTAGACTAGTCTATTAGCCTAGTTCTTTAATATAATCTTCTTTATAACTTCCTTTATATAATCCTTTATTAGCGTATAAGTCATTTATTTATAGGATAAGTAGGCTTTTCCTATGTTATAATTCTTCTTCGTTTCCTTTGTTTAACAGTTAGTCCCTTAGATGTATTATTTCATAGTAGCTAAGAAATGCCTCTAATAATATTAAATTTTGTCCATAGTTTAGCCCCTATTTATATTACGCTAGATAGAGGTTAAGGCGACGTATAGCTCGTTACTATAGCAGTTTATACGCAAGGTTATAATAACTTAATTAGTTATATAAATTAATAATATAAAGAGACCTATACTATTAGGATTATGGTCCCTAGATTAATTAGTATTATAAGGCCAAGTTAGATTATTATAACGTGGCCGCGCGCATGCGGGTAAGAGGGCTAAAAGCAAGGCAAAAAGGTTAATAATAATGCTACCTAACTACTAAAGGCACGCTAGCCTTTATACTACATAAACTAATTAATCCTTCTTCCTAGCCATGACCCATAACCCCCTAAGGCCTTTATCCTTGATGACTGCGAGGGTCGCGTCACTCCCCACACACTACTAAAGCCTTTTATTAAGGAATTTAACATCCTTATCTATAAGATCTTGTTTTTATGCTATAAAAAAGAGGTTAAAGGCGGCTTTAGGTTAATAAATTATAGTAATATATGCTTTATAAGCTCTTTATTAATAATATTCCTTCTAGCGCTTCTCTAAATCTTTATTAATAAGTTAATGCTTACTAATCTGCCCTTTTTAGTAAAGAGAAACAAAGGAATTAGTATTAAGAGTAAGCTTATAACTATTAAAAATTAAAGGATAGTTTATTATAAGCTTCTCCTTTAGTTTAATAAGGAATTTAGTAGCTTATAGTTTATTTTCTTCTTAATTAGAAAATAGTTAATTAGCTAAGATAAGGGTATTATTAGTTTGCATGCCTATAATACTAAATTTATTTACAAAGCTACTAATAAGGAGGCAAGGGTTATATATAAAAGGCATTATAAATAACTTCTTATAATAATACTTCTAGTATATTACCTACTAGTGCGTGCTAGCCTTAGGGATTCTATAAAGAGGCTTAATAATTATTATAATTATACTAGAAGGATGCTAATCTCTAACTTCTTTAGGTAATTAGTATAATATCTTATAGTTAAGGCTTATAATAAATTAAACATAAGCTTATATAATATCTCTTAGCTTAATAAAGATATCCTTTTTTATAAGTAAAGGAGCTAAAGTTATAATTAACTATTAACTTGCCTATTAAATTATAAGAGCTTAGGTTAAGATTATTTACTTACTAGTATTATTATAAGCTTACACTATAAGTTATAATTTTTTATATAGTACTAGGGTGCCTTTGCCTTTAATTTTATCTATAAAATAGCTATTAAAAATACATTATATGCTATATTTTTTAGTATTATAAATCTTAAGTTAAAAGACTTCTTACTAGAGTAAAGTATTAAGTTCCTTTTACTAGGATGCCTTAAAAGGTACTCCTATAGTCTTTATAATACCTTACTAGCAGAGTTAATAAGTAAGGGCAAGGTTTTTTTTTTCTTTTATAATAAGAAATACTTTAGTAAGTAAAGTTCCTTAAAGCATTAATTTCTTAAAGTCTTAGTTAATTAAAAGGGTCTTTTATAGTCTGCCTTTACCTTACTTAATAGGCTGCTTTTTAATATTATTTTTATTAGGAAGGTTAAAGGTAACTCTCTTTATTAGTTTATATAATTAATTATTATAATTCTCTTTATTCTTATTAGTAAGTAAGGGAGGAAGGGTCTCTTTATTAGCTATAGTCTTTAGATTACCTAGATTATATAAGAATAGCTTTATAATAATAGATTTAAATTTTATTAGTTCTAAAGGCATTTCTACTATATAGGTTATGCCTTTTATAGCTAAGAGTTTATAAAAACCTTACTAACTACTTTTCTTACACTAAACCTATACCTTAAATTATAGCAGGATCTAGTAGGTTAGAAGAGTGTTAGGCCTATTATAGTAGGCAAGGGTATTACTAATCTAGCGCTTTATAAGTAATTTATAGGCTTTAATAGTAGCTTTATAAATTACTTTAGCGTATTAAATAATAGAAAACGCTAGTAGTAAATCCTATAATAATTATAAATATGCCCTAAACATAAGAAGTATTAGAATAAGGCTATTTAAGCTAGCAGAGTTATTAATAGCTTTTATAGCTATTTAAAGAAAGTAGTCTTACTATATATAGTCTCTAAGTTTACTTTTAATAATACTATATATATATTAGAGGGGAGCGTAATATTTTTTAACTTTTCTAATGCTATTATAAGCTTTTATAGGGACTTTATTAACTTTAATTACTAACCCTTAGGCGTATTAATAGAATTTAGCTAATATTAAGTTCTTCCTAGTATTATAAATAATCTATTTAGGCAGTCTAAGATAACTATTAATCTAACAAGCTCTAATAGTATCCTAAATATCTCTAGTAGTTTGCTTCTTTAGTTTAAGAAAATAAGTAGCTTAGAAAGCTATAGTAAAATCTATAATATAAAGGACTAGCTTACTATTAATTTAGAGGATATTAATAATAATCTTATAATTAAACTTATAGTTATCTTTTAAAGTAAACTTAAATTAGCTAAAGCTCTTGCTATAAAGTTAATACTACTTATAGAAACTAGTAATTTTTTATAGGATCTTTAGGTTAAATTCCTTACTAGCTTTATAGAGAACCTTTTATAGTCTTCTAATTAAAGGGTAACTAAAATATTAATAAAGCTAATAAAGTTATGTTTTTATAAGAAAGAAAGCAACTACTATAGTTAGCTTAAGATCCTACTATAAATAATCTTATTATTAGGTTATAGGGATCTCTTTTATGCCTTAAATTAGTAGGTTCCTTAGGTTATTAAGCTTTATATTTATATAGTTTATATTAGTAATTAAAAATAAGAAGGGTATTACTATTAATAGTATATAAAATTTAATCTCTTTAAGTATTATAGGAACCTTTAAAGAATCTAGTAATAATGCTTTTCTAGCGCTAAAGGCAATATTATATTAACTTGTAAATTAGTTAATTTATAGTAAGGGAAATAGGCGTAAAAGGGCTTAGGCTTAAGTAATACTAATTATAGAGACTTCTATAGCGCTAGTGTTAGGAAGGATGCCTTTAAAGGTCTCTTTTAAATAGCATACTTTAATAAGGAAAATATTATTAAACTAAGGCTTTTTATAGGGATTACTATAGTAAAAAGCGTGTTTAAATAACTAGTCTTAAAGTATCTTAAGCACCTTACTACTATTAGGGATTTTTATTAAGAGTATTAACCTTTATAATTGTTGATATCAACGCAACGGGTCGGGTCAACGTGGACCCGGCGCATCCTGATTGGCCGCATCCGAGCTCGCCTCGGATGGGTGGCCAGTGCGCCGGTTACATGACCCACAACTTTGTGCGTCACGAAAACCACCAAAAGGCCTCCCACTCAGCCAGCTAGATAGTAAAATCAACAACGTTAACTAGAATCCTAGTACTTCCTTTTGCGCGCGCATTGCTTATTATTTCTTGTACCTTTGTTATTGATTCGCCTGTGTACGAATTAACACTAATTAGTGGTGATTACACCACAGATTAGCTAGATTCACACATCCTGCAGAACGCTAGTTTCCGCTTATGGTAGCTGATTTTTCACGAAATTAGTGGAGTCAATCCTACCGAACGAAGGAAGCAATATAGAAGAGACAATTCCGCAATCACAAATAGATTTAATCCATCCCCTTTAGGGAAGCTCTTTAGGGTTTATTTGTAGAGCTGTTTTATGCTAAGAAAGGAAGCTTACTACAGCACTATGCTGCTTGCTTTAACAGGTATAATCTTTCCTCTTTCTAGCCTTAAACGCCTGTTAGAGGAATTATCAAATCTCTTGTCTATCACAAGATTCATTAAGCCCTTAATTTAATTAAATCCATTAGTCTAGACTAATAACTGCCACGGATTTCCACCCTTTTACCTGCCCTACCACCTGCTTTACTATTTTTCTATTAGATTTCTATTCTCTTCACCACTAAATATAACACATATCCATAGGTAAACAAAGCCCCTAATCTGTTAATCTTAATAATAAGATCCCAGAGCTCCCTTAGATCCTATTAACACATAGAAGAGTAATTACAGCAGACTGGCACAAGCTTAACCTATTAGATTTTAATCTTAGCAAGGCCACAAGTGCTGAAATATATAGCCGAATCGCTTTCTTTATTATGGAAGCTAAGACTAAAGACCTCTCTAGTAAGCTCCTTTAGCAGAAGCTTAGAGACTAATTTATAGACTAGACTAAAGAAGCCTTTAAATACAGGAACACTAAGGTTGTTTGCGTTTTTTGTAACTTCCTGTAAAAACGCAATATTTACTTCCCGTTAGACTAATTATCTATTGCTAGCAAGCTCGTGACAGCAATATAAGCTAAGACTAGACCAAGGGATCCTAATAGAGAATTATTATATCTCTTACGATTAAGATCACGTTCTCTAGCGAGCAGGCATAGTAACTATTATCCCTCTTACTATAGCACCCTATATTAATAGCTTTAGGAATTACCTTCCTAGATGTAGCAAAGAGCAGTACTAAAGAATTATCTATATCTTTACCTTATAAGGAATTCCCCTCTTCCTCTGTTTGCTTTAACCACCTTCCCTATGGCATAACCTGGCAATTAATAGGGTTATAGGGGACCCCCCTAAACACCCTATGAGATTAGGCTCCCTAAATCCCCACAACGCTAGCTGGCGGTATTAAATCCTATAATAGGTTATAACCCTATAGCTAACTGCAAGCTCCCACAGAATCTAGAAGATTACTACTGCTAGGGGAGTTAACTTAACCCTTAGTAGGGACTAAGCAACATTTCCCTCGCTCCTCCCGCTCCTGCTAGGAGCTTCCACAGACTAGACTAACCTTCCGCTATGGTTAACACAGCGGATTAACAGAGATATTTACACGCCACAGGAGCGGCACCTTATAGGCCTCCCTAAGGCTTAGGGCGAGAGCTAACGCAATAGTTAGCTCCCCTAGGCCTTCCTAACTTTAACGGGAGGACCTATAGGAACTTCTAAGACCTAGGGCAGGCCCCGAATTTAGCGCTAACTATCTAGTTAGCTCCCCTGGGCCTTCCTGACTTTAACAGGAGATCTCACGAGCCCACTTAACAACAGCCCTAAGGGTTAGTCCTAGACCTAGGCATTAAAGCAGCTTGGATGCGGGATTTGCCACTACAACAAAGGCCTAAGGGAAATGTTCCTTAACAAGGATAGTAGCAACGTACTGCCGCACCTAATAACGACCTTAATTATTGGAGATCTTATAAGCGTTTTTATCCTCCACTTCACTCCCTAACAGAATTAGACCTAGTAATGGCATTACAGAAGATTGTAGACCTTCACAAGATTTACTCTAATAAGGAAAAGTACAGTGGAGAGATGTATAACTTCTTTAACAATAAGCTAAAGACTTTCTAAGCCCTTTGTAAGCAAATTAACCTCCTAGAGTCCCTCTTCTATAAGGCATTTCCTATAATGCTCAAAGGAAAAGCTTTAATGCATTATAAGGACTTTCTCCTTGGCAAAGGCATGACTTTTACCTAGATAGTTAAATCTATTAAAGACCGCTTTAAAACTATTAACACTACTTAGCTTTATTACAACGACCTCCGCACAATTACGCTACGCAAGGTGATAAGAGAAAACCCTAAAAAGAGCATGCTTAAGGCCCTTAACCTCCTCTCTAACAAGATTATCTCTCTCTATCGTGGGACCAGAGGCCACGTGAACAACAAGATTAACATGCAAAACACGCTTCTTACTGCTGTTAATAATATCCCTAAATGCAGCCTTGCAGCCTACAATAGCCCCTTTACATACAAGGACCTGACGTTAAAGCTCCGGAAAAGTATTAGAGTAAAGCAAGCTAAAAGAAACGCTACTAAGCGCGGTGTGTTCTATTAAAAAGAGGCTAAAGTTAACTCAGATGCTGCGTTTTACACCAATCGTTACTACAGGAAGAATTGTGACTTCTAACAGCAATAACGCAGGCCCTTTATCCATTATAAGGGCCGCTGCTTTATCTGTAAGAAGCAAGGGTGCTAGTCTACAAAGCACTCCGCTAAAGAACGTAAGGCGTTACGAAGGCGTTAGAATTAATCTAAATTCTATTGCGGCAGGCTAATAGAGTAGAAGTGGTAGTAATTCCTTACTTATGTTAAGGGCGAGGATAACAATAGTAGTGATCCTAATGACCTTAAGCAATTAATCCTTAAGACTGAGGCAATAATAGCTTTATTAGATAAGACTAATAAGGACAACTACTCTAATCCTCCTGCAGGTCCTTTGCAATTCCTTATTATGGCATTGCAAAGGTTAACACTCTTAACAGAGATCCCTAATAGCGGTAAGGTGCTTAAGATGCTTTAAGACTAGTTATTTAAACATGCCCTTTACCATAGCAATCCCTATAAAGAGCCTTAGTTTAATAACGTTTTCCTTGCTAAAGCACGCTATTTAGAAGAGACCTTTAGAGGCATCCTTCCTAACACTAGCGCTGCGGGAGTCTCCACGGTCAGCATTGCTTAAGCCTAAGCCCTTTTACGCCTGTTTCCCTCGCTGCAAATCAACTAATCCGCGAGTTAACATAATATTGCCTTTAGCGCCGGAAAAGCATCATTACTAGGTTCTTTAAAGGTTCCCACAGTGCTTAGAGAGATTGAATTCCACGTGCTACTAATAGCAACACCCTTTTTGTTCTTAATCACTAATATAGACCGCATAAATATGAAGCTTAATAACCTAAGGAACCTGCTGATTTAAGGCACAAAAGAGATCCCTATAACCTAACAATAGGGTTATTCGTGGTGGGATCTTAAGCTAACTATAGCGGTTGCCTTCTTCCTTATAGAAACGCAACTTTAGCAGCTTTATCAACGTTTTGGTCACCCTTTAATCGGAAGACTGCGAAAGGTTCTCCACAAAGCTAGTGAGGAATTCGACCTAAAGATCCTGCAAAAGATCACTAGTTTCTGCAAGTAGTATTAACTTCACAGCAAGAGCCCTGGCCGATTTAAGTTTACTTTAAAAGATAACCATAAGTTTAATTACAAGATTATCATTAATATCCTCTAAATTAACAGCAAGCCAGTCCTCCACATTGTGGATTCCGCCACAGCTTTCTAAGCTACCCGTTTTCTTAAACCAAGGAAGCAGACTGCTAGAGATGTTTAGGACACTATTAGAGCTTGTTGGATTAATAGTTATCTCGGACTACCTAAATAAATCGTTCACAATGCTAGAAAGAACTTCGCGTTAGCTAAATTCTGTTAATACGCCTAAGGGTTAGCAATCGAAGTTAACGAGGTCCCTGTGGAAGCTCACAATAGCATTGGAAAGGTTAAAAGATATTACGCTCCCCTCTAACATGCGTATAGCATCATTAAAAGCGAACTTAGAGACTATATATAGCAAGACCACCTTCTTTAAATAGCTGTGAAAGCTATTAATAACTCTGCTAGCCTAAACGGCCTTGTTCTAACACTCCTTATGTTTGGGGCATATCCGCAACTATTATAGGATTCACTACTAGCGTTTTCTATTGTTTAACGTGCTAAAGCAATCTGCAAAGCTACCTTTAAAGCCCACAGATTGCTCGCAAAGCGCTAGATTAGTGATGCCCTTGCCTGCTGTAATAGGCCTGACACTCTCCTAACCCACTAGATCCCGCTATAATCTAAGGTACGGGTCTAGCGCGAGAAAGGTAGTTAGTAAGGTCCTTATAGACTCTTAGCCACGGAAGGCATAACCTGCACGGTGGAAATGCCTTTAGGACTAACAAAATTTAGATTTGTTATTGTAAAGCTATTCCTGCGTGATCTAGGCAATCCAGAGATCACAGCTAACAAAGAGACCCTTTCTCCTCTACCTACTAATAAGGATAAAGAGGATTACAATAACTAACCGCGCAAACTAATAAAGAGAGTTGCCTTTAACCTTCCTAATAAAAATAATGTTAAAAGGCAGCCTGTTAAGCAAGGCAGAGGCAGACCGCGAAAGACCCCTCTGATTGACTAAGACTTTAAGAAATTAATGCTTTAAGGCACTCTGCTTGCTAAAGCGTTTCTTACCGCGAAAGAAGAAGGAGATCTTGCCCTTGCCTATTAACTCCGCCAGCAAGGCATTATAAAGACCACAGGAGCACTTTTTAAGGCATCCTGGCAGAAGGAACTTAACGCTCTGCTCTAGCAAGAAGTCTTCTAACTTAAGATTTATAACGCTAAAAAACACGGCACGTAACGCATCTTTAACAGCCGTTTTGTGGATGAAATCAAAGGCAAAGGCACCCTAGTACTGTACGAAAAATCATAACTTATGGTGCAAGCTCACAATAATGCTGGCAAGCAGATGATCTTGACCCAGGCTCCCACAATTTAATAGGCAAGTCAACGGTTAATTATAACTTTAGCTCCTTTACTCGCGAAAAGGGACATCTCTATTAAGCTAAGAGATATTACGTAAGCCTACGTTTAATCTATTACAAGCCTTAACCGCAAGATCCTATGCTAATTACCCAAAGAAGTCAGAGATTAGTATCCTCCTAGCATAATTATAGTGATTGTTAAGCCTCTCTATAGAATCCCTAAGGCCGGCACGCACTAGTGGGCAATGTACTAGAAGCATTATCGCGAGAAGTTGTTTATAATGCCTTCTATATATAACCCTTGCCTCCTTATTAGCAGCTTTGCAGATGAATTTAGTATTGTGGGCATGCAGACTAATAATACCCTTATCTTAGCTAATTAACCGTTTTCTAATTAAGAAGAAAACGAACTACAAGCTACTAAATTCCTTGCTAAGCTAAAGGAGAAGCTTATAATAGACCACCCTCTAATCTTTAACAGTTATAAGCTTACCCTTAACGCTGATTCCTTCGTTTCTCTTTGCTAAAAAGGGCAGATTAGTAAGCTTTAACTTGTTAACAAAGATCTAGAGAAGCGCTAGGAGGAATATTGTTAACAAAGAGCTCGTGGAGCGTATATCGCTATAATCTATTAACCTAAAGCCGCCTTTAACCTCTCTTTTGCAGCACAAAGGCAAGATCTTATAGACAAGGATATTGAATTCCTTAACAAGAGGCTTCAGTAGCAAATAGATTACCTAGATTAAGGGCTGCGTTATATCCTAATTAACCTTAAAAGAGCGAATCTCTTTGTCTTTGTTAACAGATCCTTTGTAAACAACAAAGACTTTAGCTCTTAGATTAGATACCTTATTACAATTGGAAACGAGGACTTTAGCAAGGCTTAATTCACAATAAAAGGCAACATCATTACGTATAGCTCGACAAAGTGTAAACGTGTCACACGCAGCGCCCTCGCTTCTGAATTATACGGCATGGTTTAAGGTGCTAATATAGCCTACGCAATTAGCATAACTATTAAGATAATCACAGACCAGCTTAATCTGCCCGAAATTCCAATAATCCTATATACAGATTTAAATTTACTATACAAATGCCTTATCAAGCTTAGTACCACCAAAGAGAAGCAATTAATAATTAATATTATAGCTCTTTAGCAATCATACGAACGCAGAGAAATCTTCGAAATCCGCTAGATTAATAGCAAAGATAACCTGGCTAATGCAATAACAAAGACTTTACTAAACCAAGCGCTCAAGACCCTTATTAATACAAACAAGATTATAATTAGGATAGAAGGTTAGGTGAAAAGAGCAGCATAAGACCTAACAAAAGGGTTATTATAAGAGTTATCACAAGAAGCACACATACTTTAATCTTTGTAACAGCAACTGCCCTATTAAGAGTCATAGATCTTAAGCAGCAGCGTTGCAATGTGTGTAATTGCAATAACTTCCACATTCATTTCTTTAGCTACGACCGCAGCGTGTTGTGTGTGTTTTGGGGATATTAGGGTTGTACTAATTAGTACCTATTATGTTGCGACAACTATTGCTATTTCCTTTGTCACTTTATGTAAGGATTTAATTAAGGGATCAGATTTAATTAGCTAAGTGTTTAACACATTCAGCAGGGAGGGATTAGAGGCTCTTTGCGTTACGTTAATTTCCGGCATAAAAAGAGAAGAGTGCTAGTGTTAATATCAACGCAACAGGTCGGGTTAATGTAGACCCAGCGCATCCTAATTAGCCGCATCCGAGCTCGCCTCGGATGGGTGGCCAGTGCGCCGGTCACATAACCCATAACTTTGTGCGTCACGAAAACCACCAAAAGGCCTCCCACTCAGCCAGCTAGATAGTAAAATTAACAACGTTAACCAGAATCCTAGTACTTCCTTTTGCGCGCGCATTGCTTGTTATTTCTTGTACCTTTGTTATTAATTCGCCTGTGTACGAATTAACAATAATACTATAGTAAGGAATTATAAAGGACCTATAGAAGAATTAGAGTAATTATCCTTTTTAGTCTTATTTAATAAAGCTATTATTACCTTAGTCTTAAGGATTAATTACTTAAGGTTATTAGGATTACTACTATTA
>SRQA01000513.1:0-21246 GCA_018360365.1 Claviceps citrina | reverse complement strand
TGAGGGAGAAGGGATTTGGGGGGGAGAGAGAAAAGACACGAACAAGAAAATATAAAACAAGACCAAAGAGAAAAAGAGTCAAAGGAGAAGAAGCACGTGGAATGTTCAAAAAAAAAAAAGGAGCGCCTCTGTTTCCTAACCTAGGGCCCCGTCTAGTCCGGCAAAGCATTCTACATATATCCATGCAATCAATGCCTTGCCGTTACCTGGCTCAACAGTCCTGGCCCTCCCTCCCTCCCTCAAGTCGTCTCCGTCACACGTCTTCTTTGGATCCGTTGATTGCATTTCGAGTCAAAAATACAGAAAGAGGGAGTAGTGGGCTACCATGCCCCCCCACTCCCTTCCCTCCCGGCCCTCACGGCGATGGCAATGGCGACAGCTCGCTCGCGTGGTGCGTTTGGTTCGCCGATTGCGTCTGTGTCCTTGCCCAGGCCGAGCCGTGGCATCAGACTTGCCCGGAACCATTGGTGGTATGGTGACGATGGCGCAACGGGATTGCCATCCATGGCTTCTCTTGGGCATTGGACCCTCCTTGTCCACGTGTTGTCGTGGGCATGAATCGTAGGCTGTCTGTGTCGACTGTCGTCCGCCAATGCTGCATCATCAAGAAGGGAACGCTACGAAGAGCGTTCTTTTGAAAACAAAGCGGTTCTTGATGCCCTCCGTGGGCTGTAATGGCTCGCTGATGACCATGTAGCACAGGTCTGGTCGGGTCGGAAAGGTGGAACAAAAACGGTTTCGAGGAGAAACTCGAGATCGCGGTCCGCTATGCATAGATGAATGAAATGAGAACTTTGGGATGTGGTTAACAAACCGACGCAACGAATGTGTTTGTACTGTTTCCCGAGCGTTGGCAGAGCTTGTTTACGTGGCCCGATGGCGGCCATGCCTGGCGTTGAAACAGGAAGAAGAACTTGCTGTGCGGATAATGGTCCAGTTGAGGTTCGTCGGGACTGTGCGGAGGAACATTCATTATCACGACCCAAGTCTAAACGACTTGATCATGGCTTGAAGCTGTTTGCTTGCGTTATCTGTCCAGAATGATCTGGCCGAGTCAAGATTCGTCATCTTTCACAAGGTTGTAATCGCGCGTCAGAGGCTATCTGTGCCTCCATGTTTGTTTCCCAACGTGATTCGCAATGTGCGCCGATGCAAATCGAAGATGGCAAAAGATGGCCTGTTGGCTGGCGCGCTGGGGTTGTTTCATGTTGATCGAATCTTTATGCCGCTGCAGCCACACAAGATAAAGCAGTCGGGAGGCGTTACAGCGGCATTTTTGTTGAGCCGGAAGCCATGAAGAACATCTCTGGCTCACCAAGTCGTCGGCTCCAAAACCCCAGTTCCTGTATCTCTGGGCAAGCCCCACTTGTCAAGCCATGCGGGAAGATCAGGGTCAAGGTTCTTTATTTCACGCCGATACGCCGATACACGAAACAAGGAAAGTCTCAGCGTGCTGATTTGGCCCCGATTTTGACATGTGAAACGACACGGAAGTGATGTGGGCGAAGAGCCACAGTTTTCAATCCAATGACATGGTTGCAAAAGTGTTGGACCGTTGGCCCAATTCTCTTTGACAATTTCCAAATTTGGCCCTTCGGTTCAGTGGATCGCTGACGTGTTGTCGTATGATTGATTCCCTCAGGCCTTCACCGCCAGCAAGAGGCCATGTCGCTGCATCACGAAAGGAATGGGCGACTTGCGGTAAAGTTGGGCTGCTCGTCTATTCTCGTCCATCCGAACAGAGGCCAGTGGGCTGAACGCTACTCGAACGAAGTAGCCCGTACGCAGAGTATGGATGAGCGATTAATAGATGCCTGTTCCTGTTCGTGTTTCTTTGGGTCCCCCTGGATGGCCGCCGGAGACCACTTGCAGGTGGATCATCATAATGGTGTGGTGTTGGTCTGAGTTTCGACCAAGCCGCCCAAATCAATGCATCGTAGATAAAAAACCAGCTGGGCACTTGGCACGTTGGCTTTGCCCCTGACCCTGATGCAGACGCAAGGCAAGACGCAAGGCAAGACGCAAGACGCAGTCCGCCCACGCCGGTCCAACACTTTTGTTTTGTTTGGGACGGTCAGGTGGCCCAATTGGGAAATGAAATGTGGAGGGCGGCCTGAGGGCGGCCTCGGGGCAGGTGATGGGTGATGTCGAGTTGTAGACTTGCAGACTTGTAGTTGTCGACTTTGTCAGGATGGCCGGGCTGTCCGTGGCGGTCTCGTGCTTTGTGCGGTTGCTCCTGGCATCCTGGCATCCTGGCATCCTGGATTCCTGGTGCATTGACGCGACTGATGACTCGTGATGAGCATCGACTCTCGCGACGTGGAGAGTGGATTTGGGTGGAGGAAGGATCGGAATCCCTTTGGCAGTTGCAACTTGGCAAGTCGGTCGGATCATGGCTGCCTCGTTGAGTCGTTGGCAGGGCGGGTGGGTGGTGCCTTCCCAAGTCAAGTGGTGCCGTGCCTCCTCAGCCCGTCCGCACCCCACGTCGTCACCCCCGGCATTCCAGCCAGTGCAGTGCCTGCCTGGGCCCTGCAGGCTGCATGTGTCGGCGTCTTTCGCCGGCTTTCATTATTCATTCGTACAATCATTACACTCTGCTCAATGCTCATGTTGCTCCTCGTTGTTGCGTGCGCTCCGCTACTCGCAGCAGGTCTCGATGATTAAGTCTCCTCCTCCTCCTCCTCCTCCTCTGCCTCTTCTTATTCTCATTCTTCTACTTCTTCGTCCAAGAGTAACTTGGCCTCGATACGTGCCGTCTTCCGCCCTCGCCTCGGCTGCCGCCATCACTCTGCGACTCCGGTCTCAACGACTACCTACTAGTTCATATCTAGTATCTAGTGTCTAGTGTCTAGTATCTAGTATCTAGTATCTAGTGTCTAGTATCTAGTATCTAGTGTCAACTGTCAATTGCCAATCGTCTACTAGTGTCTAGGATCTAGTGCCGAGGTAGGTAGGTAGGTAGGCAGCAAACAACTTCGATACGTCTCCGTCAAATTCCCTCTGCGCCATTTAAGCTGAAGCTGTCTCGACTGTCCCGCCGACATCTCGTATCACGCAGCCCACCAAACAAGGTTGTACACGCATATTCGAGTCCTCGTGCCGTCAGGCTGACTCAACCCGCGCCAACCTATTCGCCAGGGACGCCGACATCACAGCCTCGTCAGCCAGCCACGAGCACCTTGCCCCCCAGACTGGTGCTGATGGTCTGTTACTCAGGTGTAACACGTTTGCACCCTCCAATCCGACGCGCTCTCGGCCCCGATTCGACACTTATTTACCTCACTTTGCGTCGCGACTGCCGCCAACTTTGAACGCCCACGTCTGCACGATCCCAGCTTCTTGTTGACTGCGAGAGATATACACTGTCTCCCGGCGCCCTTCCATGGGACGCGGGAGCTCAAGATTTTTTGGACAAGGCTCCTACGGCAACGCTCTTCCCAGCCATGACAAAACTCGCTTTGGATTCATTCCTCCCATCTGGTGCCTTCGATATTCCCACCAACGGCCCTATCGCCGGTACTGCCTGCCACTCGGGACTTGACAGTACCCGATCGAAACGCTCTATGGCGCCGTCTGAAGATGCCAGCAGCTCCTGTGGCAGGCCTGCCTCCTGCCAAGTGCCCGCCGCTTCTCTGGCTCATGATTCAGCTATGCAAAGCCCTGCGCTCAACTCTCCCAATAGTGTTAATTACTTCACCGCCGGCTTCCTCGCCAGTCGGCCGTCTGCTTGCGATGGCGGCGGTGGCGGCGGTGGCGGCGGTGGTGGTGATGGTAGATGCACAACCACATCTTGCAGCTTTATTCATCCGAACCTTGCCTCTCTGTCTCCTCCGTCTGCTTGGGAAATCGGGCGTGGGTCACTAGCCAGGTCTGTTTCGGTCGATGCAGTCTCTACAACGCAGCCATCATCGCGATTTTACAGCGGGCTCGATGGCTACTCCTCGCTTGTGGAGAGAAAAAACCTCGATGCCTTGAGGCGGCGAGCCGAACAACTATACCGCGACCAGCAGGCAGTCATCGACGAGATGAGCGACGAATGGCTCAAGGAAAAGGCTGAAATGTTGCAGCTGATTCATCTCCTGAGAGAGCACGTACAGCGCTTGGAAGGCGAAAACACTGTCTTGAAATCTATTGCCTCTCACAACACACGGATGCCTGGCTTGGTGCCACCGCAAAATAGCCTACAAAGTGCGGGCTTGGGTGCTTTATATGGTAGTAAGTCGCCATCGCCTCGAGGATTTGGGGAACACAGCGCCAGCGAGACCCCGGGGGCTTTCTCTCTGCCACCAGGTTTGGATGGCGCATCACGTCGGCCACATTTTGCAAGACAAGGGGTCAGTCATTGTCTTTCACCCAGCGGCGCTCCTACTGCCGGGCACAATGCACCTCTGAGTCCAAGGACCGAACCTCAAAACTCAGCATCGACGGATTTCTTGCTCCCATCGTCTTCGCCAGAGTCCACAGGCGATGTTCCCATCATTGATGTCCACGAGCTTGACCCCAAGTTAGAGGGCATTCCCATCAAAGCAACCGCTGTTCATAAGCCCACATTCGAGCCGTCCACAACTCGGGCAGTGGGCAGAGATTTGAGCACCAAATTTGCTCAGGTGGTCCCTCCAGCAAACGAATTTCATCAGGCGAAGCGAAAGGGAGTATGGGGAGCATGGGAAAGGGAGAAGCTGCGAAACGATCGACGTCGGTCTGGTCTTGCCCCGCTCACGACAACCAGAGGCCAGGAACAAGTGAAGAATATACTTGCTGCGGACGAGTCTCGACGTTTGACTATGCATGCTGGGCACACACCGAACCATTCTCTTTCATTATTCCCGACCATGACAGCTACGGAAAGCAGTCCTGCCGCTGCTCGCAGCCGGGAGACAACGCCATCGGCGTGGCCAGCTTCCAATCATGGAGATCAACACGAGGCCGCAGATGAGGACAATGTCCACGCTGGCAGGGCACACCAACTCGACAGACCTGACGATCACAATGCGGGAAAGCAGATGGATGGTGTCGTTGATGCGGAAGTGGAAGGGTTACTGGAGCCAGCGGATGATGTCCCTTTGCGGGGTCCACTGATGATAAAAAACATCCCTGCCCAGGACGAGATCTTTTGGGCGAGAGTCAACCAACTGCTTGACCCCATCAGTCGAGGAAAAGACGCACTTCCCAAGGTCCTGCAATCATCAGAGCTGGACGCCACGCAGCCGTTGAATGATATATCCACTCCTCGGCAAGAAGATGCGGAAGCGCCAGGGGAGTCCAGCGCAGCTCTTCCAAGTGATAATGATGATGAGGCAGAAGATGACGATGCCGCCGTCGAAGCCGACGTTTCTCTGGTTTTCAAGGCCACATCCAATTTTGGGACGCCGTTTGGCTCCGCTCCCTAGATGCGGGAGCTCTCTTGAGCTGCAATTCATTCCCGAAACAACCCCGACGGGCGAGGGTTTTTTTTTTCTTTTTTTTTTCTTTTTTTTTTCACCTTCTTTGTGGTTCTTTTTTATTCATGAGTTGGTTTTCTCTCACGTTTTGGTTCACACATTTTCACCGTATACCCCCTATAGTTTCGATTTCTTTTGTATATGCATGTTTGGTCTCATGGCCAAGACAAAAGCGTCTGAGCCGAGAGTTGGAAAAGTGAACACTCAGAAGTCAATCCCCAACGAAATTAGCATCGCATTAGCAGCGTGTCAGAGCGTTTTGAATAGACAAGGCTCCCGTGCAGAGTGGCCATGTCAGAGTCAGGTACGCGCAAGACCGTTCCTCATAGGAGGACGGTCGCAAAGTGATAAAGACGAAGAGTGACAATAATGGCCACGAAGAAACACAGAACATGTCTTCATGTTAGTCATGTACCTAGTATGTACCCGAACGACAGACGGTAGCGACATGGGTACACGACACTGTGATTTCTGTCTGTCTACACCTGGCGAGGTCAAAAGAAAAAGAAATAAGGAAAGAGAAAGAAGAAAAAAGAAACAGAAAACAGAAAACAGGAGTCCCTAAGAGGGTCTCAACACTTGTATCGAGGGAACACAGAAAACATGAAAAACGCCCCCCCTTCAGTTGGGAGACACTGTGTGCTGCTTAGACCTTTGGGACTTGTAAAAAGATTCCTCATACGCCCATTGTGAAATCGTGCTCGATGCCAGGAGTGACGCTCGCCATGAACTGATGTGGTAAACAAACAAGTCAGTGAGTGAACAGGAACAGGAACAGGGGAGGGCTGGACATGGGGCACTGAGGAGAAAAACCAACCTTGAGAAAGACGACGAGATACTGATCCACCCGGATGGCAACTTCCTGCTCATCGGCTTCCGTGCCCTGCACCTCTTCCCACTCATCCTTATCAGCCGCCTCCTGGGCACTCTTGACATCCAGCCTGGCGACCTCGTGGACGAGGCCCTCCATGCCGGGGTCACGGCCCACGGCCTTGCCCGCCCGGAGCTTGTCCCTGCGGATGCGGAGGGCGGCGTCGGCTCGGTCGAGGAGCGTCTTCATGACGGAGGCGTGCTTGCAGGGGTGCACGCTGGCCATCTTGACGTTGTTTGCGAAGAAGGGAAAGTCCTCGAGCGTGACCGTCTTGTCCTTGTAGTCGCCGACGATGTCGTCCATCATGCTCTGTGGCGGGAGGGGCTGCCCGTTGGGCAGGTACCCGGAGAGGTACAGCCTCGGGGTGCGATAGTAGGGAGAATACATGATGTAGAGGGTATATGTGCGGCGTCCGCTGTGTGTGGGGGCCGAGGCGAGGGGATTAGCAGAACGCGTGAGTGAATGTGGAGGAGGGTCGGACCGACCACGGAAACCGTACCTGCTCTTGGATTCTGCCCCCGTGTCGCGAATAATGGCATCATCGTCATCCTCGTCCTCCATGTCCGGGATGTCGTCGTCCTCATCCAGGTCCTCGGCCGCGTCTGCCACATTCCCAGCATCGTCCACGGCCCGGACATCCCGCGCCTTCAAGGGCTGCGAGCTCGCCAGGCCCCCCGTCCGCAGCCAGCCGTCCTCGTCGTCGGCGACGGCTGCTGCTGTGACCCCCCCTCCTGCTGCTCCTGCTGCTCCTGCTCCTCCCGCGCGCGCGCTCCTGAAGTCGTCCCCGTCGTGGACCAGCGCCTCCTCGTGGCCGGCATCGCCGGCAAAGTCCTCGTCGAGCCGGCGGTGGCAGGGGACGTTCCGGGTGACGAGGTACTGCTTCCCGGGCGGGAGGAAGGCCACGCGGCGGGTCTCGGAGTCGGCGTCGCCCCACGACCAGGTCGGGAACTTGTACACGAGGTAGTCGCCCGCGGCGAGGAACTCTTCGGGCGTGACCTGGCCGGTCTGGCGGAAGGTGGAGTTGTGCGAGACGGGGGTGTACCGGTCCCGGAGGGTGTTGACGGTCGAGCGGATGTAGTTCATGGCAGCCTGGACAGAGAGGCTGGATGTCGGGGAGGAATGCGTGTGGTGCTGAAATGTTCACGGCGGAGTAGATCTTGGCGGCGGAGGAGGTTGTTGCTTGGTTTGCAGAGAGATTTGTTTGGTGCTACCTGCTCCTTGCTATCTAGGTACTGGGTAGATAGATAGGTAGGTAGATTGGTAGTAGGTTAGTAGGTAGGCAGTTGCTCCCCAGAATCAGCAGTGAGGATGGCATGGCATGGCATGGGATCCGAGCAGGGCGTCACATGGCGAGGCCCGATGGCGGGGTGGTCAATCGCGTGATTGGATTGGATGACGTTGGTGGGGTTCGCGGTGAAGCTCTCTCGGATCTCGTCGCCTCAGACTCCAGAGTGGCAGGCTGTGAAAGAACTGCCCAGCCGCACAGGAGAACTACGTGTGCTCTTGTTTGAGACATGACAAGCGTGCATGCGGACTCACGAAGCGCTGCAATTCCGGCCAGCCACGGGTATAGCATAGTACTCGCCTGCTATTTCATCCGCACTAGGTACACATCCATCAGCTCAATCATTCTCCTGGTCGCTGACCTCTTCTCCCGCTTCCAACGCTGCTCTTCTCCTTTCCGCCTCGCGCTCTCGCTTCTTCTCCAACAGTTTCTGAAGCCGCTTCGCCGAGTTGAAGACGCCGTTGGTACCAGCTCCGCAGGCTGCACATGTCGGATCTTTGCGATACCGTTTCAAGGCACACGGCTCGCAGAAGTAGTGTCCGCACCGGGTTGTGACTGGAGCCTTGTAGTCCTGCTCGCAGATGATGCACACGAACGGTATATTCTCGAGCAGCGCATTCTCTTCCTCGTCTTCGTCGTCATCGTTACCAGGAGGTCTGTCTCGGTTCGCGTTGGCCACCACGGTGCCGCCCAGGTTCTTCTTGCCCTTTGTGACGGTATCCCATTCTCTGTCGAGTTGCCACCCATGTTTGTAGTCTTCGCGGCTATGTAGGTATTTGCTGTTTTTTGGGGGGGAAATTAGCTCGAGCTCAAACTCGGAATAAGGACACAGAACCCACTTACCAGTTGTCTCCGAAGCCGCAGAAGCCCGTCTTTTTGTAGTCCTTGCACACATCAGGCGCAAAGTCTGTGACAGTTATGGTTCGAATATTCGTCGGTGCTTTCATCGGGCCAACCGTCCGTTGAGGTGCGTCAGGGTTCTTCTGAATAAAGGACGTTTGGTTGGCCAAGCCCTTGTATGTGCCGTCCGGGTCCGTATTGTTCGCTATTGACTTGGACGACCCGAGATGATTCTTCGCCGCGGGAGCGTCCTTGGCATCCTCGTCGTACCAGTTGCTCTGTTTGGTGGCATCATTCGAGTCAGAAATGGGAACATCGCGGTTCGCCGTGAAGACGGTCGCCTCCAACTCCTGGTTGCCAGATGTCGTGGCCTTGGAAGAAGCAGTAATGGCGCCGGCTCTCTTCCGTCTCTTCACTCGCCGGCCGGATTCATCTTCAGAACTTGAGAAGTCGCTTTCGCTATCGCTGTTGGCTGGCGGTGGCGTGGCCGGCCGTTTTCTGATGTTGGCCTTTCCCTTGGCGCCTCGCTTTTTGAAGAGCGCGACCGTCTCGGGTTGTGTAGACGCGGCAGTGGTTTCTGCGCCCATGCTTTTCGATGCTACGGCGTATATGTGACGTGTGAGTATGACGTGTGCGGTCAAGATGCAAGCTGAAATTGTATGTATGGAATTCGTTCGTGAGTCGCAAGTTCGGTTTGATGCAAACTTGTGGTATGGTATGCAGCGTCGCTATGGGCTGAGATGTGAGGCGCAAGCTTGCCTGTAGCATCGGAGAGGCGTGGCTGAGTCATGTGGCTGGCGTCTGCCTGCGTCTGTCTGATTCTGTCACATGAATCGATTGGCCGAGATGCACCCGTGTAGCGACATGTGGTATGTGGGCAAAATGAAGTCTGTTGTTTGTTATGCAACCACGAGCGTTGTAGCCCACGGCCCACGGCCCACGGCGCAATGACGGATGCATGGTAATGAGACACGGCAGCCTTTTCTGGTGCGTGGTTACAGCATGCTTACAGCATGCTTACAGCATGCTTATTGCACGCCCACGGGCCACTGTGGAAGCCATGAGACAAGGTGCACAATGGCCCCACCAGCATTGCTTCAAAATGTCAAACACAGGTCGCGTACTGATTGACGTCCAAGCATTCCATCCGAGGACGGACGGTGCGCCGGCCCACCCAAGCCAGGTAGGCCAACTACTACTGGGTACCCAGGTACCGAGTACCTAACCTGAACAGTAGTGGACTAGCAGTACTGCGCGATAGGCATTCGGTACCCAGTACGTGCCAACGGCGGACTCGACGGCAAATCAGGAACCAGCCCGCCTGCCCGCGGTGCTCCCAATAACAAACTACTACCTACTAGCCTACCTACTATTAGGGCCCTACTTAGCAGCCAATCGGCAGGATAACACGGCGCGTTGCTGCCTTGACCTTTGTTGCTCTTTCATCATCACCTTCTCTCCTTCTTTATTTCTTTTGTGCTGCTTCATCGCCAGCCCGACGTCTGCCAGCCCCGGTGCCCGAGCAGGTCTGGTGCCCGCGGCCGTGACGCTGAGAGTGCAAATCCTGCATTAATCAGCTGGTCGCCGTTTGATTTCGCGCCCGTCCCTGCAAGCGCCGTCCCTGCAAACCTGATTTTCGCCAGGCTTTGCACGCAAGGGGGCTGCTCAGGGCCTGTGTCGCCATCTCAGGACTGTCAACGGTCGGCATCTCTCTGGCTCTCAGTCCACGTGGTTTCAACTTGTCTAGCGGGCGCGAGGCACCGTGCTGGAACCGTCTTCGAAGGGCCAAATTTCTTTCCTGGCCGTTTCGCCTGACTGTGGCCGCGCAGCCGGGTCCCAGCTTTTTTCTTTTCTTTTCCTTCTTGTTTCCTTTCTTTTCATCTCAGGAACTCGGTCCAAATTGATGGTCTCGCAGAGCTTGTAGACAGTCTCCCCTGTTGAACTGCCTGGTTCATCAGGATGGCTTCGTCTCTGGTTTCCGACAAACGTCCGGATCTCCTCGCCCCTGGAAATGGAGATGCCGCCAATGACCCATTCGTCACCAGCTCCTCCGGTCCTGCCCATCATCGGTTCTCAAACTTCGACCAAGAGCTGTTTGCTGCTGGACCTGGGTCCTCTCCCACGCAGGCCAGACGCGCTTTGGAAGCACATCTTGCAGAGACTGATCGTCGTTTAGACGAGGCTGGAAAATTGGGCACAGCATTGGTCTCTCAGCGAAAATTGCTGGCTGAGCAACTGCAACAAGTTCTGAAGCTGCAGACCGAGGGGGAACTTGGCCCAGATTTGCGCAAAAAACTGGCAGAGATCGAAAGAGAATACAATGATCTCTCCCGAGAATCCGCTCGCGTCTTTCTTCCTAAGCAGAGAGTGCCAAGCAATGAAGCTCATGCAGGCTCCCCTTTTGTCGCAGAGAGCCGCAGTGGCAGAGTAAGCATGCCTTTTGGCTACTCCAATCTTCATCTGTTTCCCACGTGCATGAATGAGCATGACTGACCTTTCATCTCTGATGGCATCAGCGCTCTGTCAGTCCCTCGAAATTCGAAAGTCAGGCTATGGGATCCCCTACAAAACTCGGTGTCCCAAACCGCAAGATGCGGAACCAACCTTCCAATCGGGTACATGACATCGAGTTTGCTGCCGAAATCAGTACCTCACTCATTGCTCAAGTCCGTAATCTGCAGGCTCTGCTTTCCGAACGAGATGAAGAGTTGAAGGCTGCTCAGTCGGAAAATCAGAGGCTAGAAATCGAATCGGAGAGCTTACAACAACGTCTCAGAACCCTGGACGAAAGCGAACATCGTTACAAAGAGGAGAACTGGAACCTTGAGACGCGACTTCAAGAAATCACCACGCAACAAAGGGAAGCCGCCGATCGCGAGAAGAAGTTGACACAGGCTCTCAACATGGCCAGTGCTGACAAAACCACGGTTCAAAAAGAGCTAGACGACGTCAAACTGTCTCACTCAAAATTGGCAGAAGAGCATGCTGTGGTCGTCAAGCATCTCGACATCGAGTTGGGCACAGCGAAGCGTAGCATGATCATGGCAGACAGCGAGCGGGCAGCTATGCAACGAAAAATTGATGATTTGGCCAACCAGAATCAAGAGCTCGCCATGGCCATTTCTTCGCAACGCTCACGAGCCGCTGAGCGTGAACCAGTCTCTGGCTTTAGCGACGAGGAGTTTGAAACTGCAACCGATAACATCACGCCAGACCATTCTCCACCTCAATCTCCAGTCAAGGGCACACCGAGACATGCCATGCTTGAGACGGAAACGATCAAGTCATCTCTTCATCATGCTCAGCGAACAATTCAAAGCCAACGGAGTCAACTCCATCGGGAGAAGACAGAAAAACTGGAACTCAGAAGAATTATCCAGGATTTGCGAGATGACTTGGAGAAGTCTCGAACTGACGTTGGGGGCGCTTCCACTTCCCGTCGCAATCGCAAGGTTGAGTCCAGGGAGTTCAAGAAACCTGCCCGTTTGCTGGGTAACCTTCGGTCCAGCAAGCATGAGGTGCTCCTCGATGATGATGATTGGGAGGATAATGCCGAGACATCGCAGCGCAAAGCTTCGTTTGCTGGCTCGCACTCAACTATCCAAGCAATCCGTCCACCTGACAGCAGTGACCATTTCGAAACTGCCAACGAGGCTAGTGAGTCTGCCTTTGAGACGGCTAACGAGCAGGCCACGGAGACGGAAGACTTCCAAACTGGCAACGAAGGGCAATATGGCTGCGATGAGGATAACGAGACCGAGACGGAGCGTGTTTCGAGGGGATTTGGCCGCATGAAACGGGCGCCGAGCCTCTCGGCTGGCCTGGTACGGCCAGGCACCCGAGACTCATTCCATAGTACGGCATCGACTTCGGCAGATGAGGAGGATGTTCCAGAACTACGTACACCGACCGGGACCCTTGCGTCCCAGAGGAGCCGCTTCAGGCTCAATCGAGGAACCTTTTCAAGGAGCTCGAGACAAAACAGCGAAGAGCCAAGTGCGCGGAGCAGTCCTGTCAGCTATAGGAGAGGCAGCACGCCGCAAGCTGCTGGTCAGAGTTTATTTGCGGAACTCCAAGATTTTCGTAGTGACGATGAATCTTTGGGCGCCGCCACCCCCAGCCGACGCAGCCTTCGCTCTGCTACTCCTGGGTCGATCCGGCGAGCGATGACACCACCTCCCGCCGTGCCATCCTTGCCCCAGGTCCTCATGGTGGACAGTGGTGTCATGACAATGGAAATCGACCCTGTGCGACCAGACTCTACCTTGTCATACAGCGATGCTGCCATTCAAAACGAGCGGGATATGGATACTCGATTGGCCGAATTTCCAGCACCTCCGACGTCAACTCGTCAAGTCAGCGCGCCGACACCACTTCTGGCATTATCACGTATTTGTTCCGAAGACGTCGAGCCGCGAGAAGAGCCCACCGTGGCCCCAATATGCCCGACTTTAAGCCTGACGCCTCTCGCTGTAGAGCATGTTGAGCCTCGACCGGAGGCTGAGGTACCTCCACCTCCTCTGTCACTATCAGCCATTGCGGCCGAGACATGGGAGCCTGTCATGGAGCCAGCCACGCCTCGGGCTCATCTCACCATGACTTCGGTCATGGCAGAGGCTGTCGAACCCGTCTCTGTTCTCCCTCCGGTGCTCTCGCTGTCGGGCATATCCGCAGAAGTCTTGGAGCCTGTGGCTGAGCCTGTATCAGTTTCCACGATCGCGGCCTCTGTCCCTGCGGTTACTGACGCACAACCTGAAGCTGCACCGCCCCCTGCTTTGAGCATGTCATCGATCGTTGCGGCGGCCATTGAACCAAGAGAAGAGCCAGTCTCGTTGCCGACGCCTCTAACCCTGCAGCTCTCACAGTTGTCCACGCAGTCTATCGAACCTCTACCAGAGCCAATGCCCGCGTTGCCTACCCTCGCACTCTCCTCGA
Organism: Claviceps citrina; assembly: GCA_018360365.1. Taxonomy (NCBI): domain Eukaryota; kingdom Fungi; phylum Ascomycota; class Sordariomycetes; order Hypocreales; family Clavicipitaceae; genus Claviceps; species Claviceps citrina. Next base: position 7,874 of record SRQA01000513.1, on the reverse strand, counting down.
TCGCTACGCAACACACGCAGCCTATGATGGAACCAACCGCCTCTCCACCTCCAGCACTCACCCTGTCCTCTATTGCAGTTCAGGATGTAGAGCCCGTGGTGAGCCCGCCAGCCGCAGCGGTTTTCTCAGACTTTGGCTTCTCCACAATCGAGAGCGTCGAGTTTCGTCCCATGTCGCCCCGAAGCCCAAAAAGAGATGCGTTCATCATTCCAAGAGATGATGTTCCCATTCCACAAACACCGACCAACAGAATATTTGGCTCTGCATTAGCTCACCGACAGAAGAAGGACGCAGAGCTTGTCATTGCTGAAGATGAAACGAATCTGTCTACCCCTGACTCACCCGATGATGGTACTCCAGAGTCGCAACGACCGTTCAAGGAGATTTCAGCCAACACCAATATTCGCGCCTCCCGCAAGCCTTCCATGAATGATTCAGCAGCTCAGACCTCGCTGACTGCCGGTGCGATTGATCAACTGTTCAAGACCGGCTCGCACCGTTCCTATGGTCATGTTAAGAACGCTTCCATCAGCTCTGTGGGCACTCCGGGGACAACGGGCACAGTTCGTGTTTATAGATCTCATGACAGCTTCGACTCGCCCCTTCGTTTTAGAGGCAAGCCAATGAGCGGCGTGCTTGCCGATTCAGTCATCGCTAAACCTGAAAATACAACCAGCGGACGTCAAGCTGTGATGGAGGCGCCCCCATTACCCTCAAACCATCGTCAGGCCATCGACGCAGCCCGCTCAGGGTCATCTCATAGTCAACAGCAGGGCAACATGGCTACTCCACCACTCTGGCCAGCCTCTGCAACGAAGCATCGTCCTCGGACGCCCAATCAGCAGGCCTCGGCAGCCTCTGTTCGAGGCGTACCGACAGGATCTGTACACCATGGCACGGCGGAGACGCATGACTCTGGGAGAGTCACCGCGCAGTCAAGGCGTTCATCAGTATCGTCGTTTGTGTCAGAGATTGATACTCGGTTCAACATGCGGACGGGAGAGATGGGCCTGGATCCTCCCGGGTTTGGCCCCAACACAGATCCTCGCATGATTCAGGCCATCACCCAAACCATGATCGGCGAGTTCCTCTGGAAGTATACGCGCAGGACGGGGCGCGGCGAGTTATCCGAGAACCGCCATCGCCGTTACTTCTGGGTTCACCCGTACACGCGAACATTGTACTGGAGCGACAGCGATCCGTCCCGACCTGCCAGATCAGAGCTCAAGACCAAGAGTGTTCCCATTGAAGCTGTCCGTGTTGTGACTGACGACAACCCGATGCCGCCTGGGCTGCACCGAAAGAGCTTAATCATCATCTCACCCCGGCGGACGATCAAATTCACCTGCACGACTGGACAACGGCATGAAACTTGGTTCAACGCACTCTCGTACTTGTTGCTACGGACTGGACAGGAGCCGCAGACTGATGCGGAAGAGGTTGCTGGCCACATGACGCAGGACGAGCTTGACGACATCAACCCACACACCGGCCGACACTCTGTCCACGCGACTCATCCAAATGCTGCTCCGTCATTGTCGTCTTACAACTCTCGGACTACACGAGTGGAGTCACCTGTCTGCGATGCGGCAATGGCCATGCCCACACTCACGCCTTCTGCGAACCATCGGCATGGAAGTGCTACAAGGGGCCCCTCGACAGGGACATTTAGCAAGCTCAGCGGATACTGGCGATCCGGCGCCCCGAAGATATCCGGCACTCTGTCCAGCATCCGTGGCCGCGGACCCAGCAGCCAGAATCGGAACATTTATGAAGCTAGTGTGGTGCATGACAGCGCCGAAGACTTGCGGGAGCTGATTGAACGCCAAGATCGAGAGTCTGATCGGCTCGAGAACGTGAGAGCATGTTGCGATGGCAAACATGACGTGGGCAGCTTGCCACATACCGGACGAAGAGGCCGAGGTCACCCTGCACATGCACATGCACATGCTGCATCTTCAATCAACAACCCATCAATGGCTTCCATGCGCTCCAAGGCCTGAAACGACCACGCATGGGGGCATGTGTGCTTGACGGCAACTGCGCCACACGTGTCCTGTTCTGATGATGACTGCTTCCTGCACAACGCCCTGGCCCCCTTTGGTGGCCCGACTCAATCCCTCGGTGAACCTTTTGACGATTGTAACGATATCCTAATACTCCTCCCCGACCCTTTTTTATTCGATATTTTTTTTTTAGTACAAGTATATTTCTACGTCATCTCACCGTGCGGCAATGGCCAGTCAAAGAGAAGATTTTGACTGGCTCTGTCGTCATATATACACTCTTTCGACAACGACAACAATCACCGACCACGAACCATCGCTTTATTGGCTTATGCCTTTTTTCTTTTTTCTTTTTTCTTTTTCCTTTCTCCTTCTGCTTCCTGCTTCCTGCTCTATTTTTTTATTCTTTTTTATTCTTTTTTTTCCTTCATGGGGCTCTTAGCATAAGAAGAAGCCATGCCCTCAGGCCTTGCATTTACTGCGCATCTCCCTTTGTGCTTTGTGGACTGCATCTGACAGTCTTGTGGAAGCAATAACAGGTCTAGCTTATCATCGGCGTGCTCCCTGTCCGTTGCTGACCGCGATTGTATCACAAACCTACTGGTATCATTACCAGTATGACTACAAGTGTGCATTTGGCCTATATGGTGTTGAGTTCGTTTCTGTCTTGGACATCGTTTTATTGTTTGGCTACACAGATTGCAGCAAGGATGGAAGATGATGGAGAAAGCAGAAACCAGGATTGCACCGGCCGCAGCAAGCTGAGAGGATGAGCCGTGAAGCCAAAGCAGTTGCTTGGGCCTGGGCTGATGCATGGCATCAGGGGCATTGCATGCGGAGGCGCAGTTGAATGGGGGTTGAGGGGGGGGGGGGGTTGGTATTCGGAGAGCAGGCTGAGACATGTAGGAAGATTGAGACTACTTTGCGCTTGATGAATGAATGAAGATACTCGCCTCTTGGATTGCAGGCAAAAAGGACAAATGGAGATAGATGATGTTCATATTGCTGGCTATATCTGCATCAGCCACAAGTCAGCCGCATTACGCATCAGCCACACCATCTACACCAGCCACACCAGCAGCTGCTCGGCAAAGAGTCAAGGCCAAATGACTCCTCCCGCCCTTCCACGAACGATGACAAGTTGGCATCTGGATCTTTCCGTCCCGGCTGCTTACCTCGACATCTTGGCTTTCCCGATCCCGAGCCTGGAGCTCCATGCCGGTTCGCGCCATCTTGATACCACCCTTTTCTCTTGCTCGCTCCTTGACTCTTTGTCCTCTCGCCTCTACTTGCCATGCATGCTTGGTCGCTTGGTCGCTGGTTCGCCTTGGTCAAACGCGACACGTATTCTTTCTTCTCCGACGCCAGCCCTTGTTCTTTTTCTCTTCCCAATTCTTCTTCCACTTCTTTTCTCTTTCATTCTGACAAGGCCTCGACCAGCATCAAACACGTCCTCTTGAGAACAACGTAAACCGACACACGGCTTGCCCAAGCTCGACAGACCACACATATCCGCTGGTTTTCGACGTACATTGTGTGGCTTGACAAGCAGTGCAACCCTCGGCCCCAAAAGCTACCCACTTGGCTTTGGGCTCGGCGCGAACCAAAAGAAACATCTTGTGGCCTTTTTTTTGCCTTTCTCCCAGCATGGGGCCATGGACGACTCTGCTTGTGACGTATCTCCTCGGAGGCGTCACATTCGTTCCACTTGTTGTCCTGGTCGTACTGGTCCACGCGCATTACACACTTCCATACCGACATGACCTCCTGAAATCCGCGCACGATGACCACGCCGAGCATGACATCGTCCAGCCAGGCGACGAGGTTTCAGCCCTGGAGGAGGCCAAGAAGAGGAGGGCCGTTGATGAGGCCAAGGCGTCGTCGTTTGGCGATCTCGACGTTGCGGCCGGCTACTTCGCCGTGTGCCGTGAATATACGCCAATGGGGCTCAATGCCAAACCCATAGAACGGGCTACGCCCGTCGGATCGACGACAGTTGCTGCTCCGAGCCCGAGCGTCTACCAGACCATGTACAGGAGCATCTTTGACCGCAAGTCCGTCGCTGGGCCGTTGGATGGCACCAACAACAACAACAGCATGAGCCAAAGACCAAAGAAGGCCGGCAACGTCTTTTATGTCGTGCTCAGGTATTGACGACCTTTTTTTCCTTTCCTTTTTCTGTTCTTTTTCTATGGCCGTATACCCTACCTGATGGCTAATGCGCTGCATTTCAGACATGGTCACCTCATGCTCTTTGATGATGACGAGCAGCTCGAAGTTAGACATGTCATTTCTCTGGCTCACCATGACGTCAGCATTTATTCCGGGGGAGATGTCACTCCCGAAGGCGAGCTATTCATCAAGCGAAATGCCTTGTGCCTCACGAGGAAACCGGTGGATGTCGACAAACAGGCGCCGGACATGCAAACATCCAAGCCATTCTATCTCTTCTCGGAAAATTGTTCCGCCAAGGAGGATTTTTATTTTGCCCTGTTGAAAAGCCAGCAACAAACGTTTGGTTTTGATTCCAACCCGCCTATTCCAAAGGGATTCGAGGTCAAGAACATCATCTCTCTGGTCCAGAAGCTGCACGCCTCGGAGGACCATGTGCATTCTAGGTGGCTGAATGCGCTCTTGGGGAGGATATTTCTTGCCGTTTACAGAACGCGCGATCTGGAAAACTTGCTGCGGGAGAAAATCACCAAAAAGATCGCCAGGGTGAAGCGACCTTCTTTCCTGGCCAACATTACCATACAAAAGATAGACACTGGCGAGACGGCGCCCTTTTTCACAAACCTCAAACTCAAAGACCTCACCGTCGAAGGCGAGTGCGTGGTGGAGGCGGATGTGAGATACACTGGCAACTTTCGTATCGAGGTTGGTGCTACGGCAAAGATTGACCTGGGGACGAGGTTCAAAGCGCGAGAGGTTGCCCTGCTCCTTGCCGTTGTTCTCAAACGAATCGAGGGCCACGTGCTTTTCAAGGTCAAGGCGCCACCCAGCAATCGTATTTGGATGTCATTCCAGACAATGCCCAAGATGGAGATGGCGATTGAGCCCATTGTCAGCTCGAGACAAATCACATACACACTCATCCTGCGGCAGATTGAGAATCGCATCAAGGAAGTGTTTGCCGAGACGCTGGTGCAGCCATTCTGGGACGACGTACCATTCTTCAAGACGGAGCATAAGACTTGGAGGGGCGGCATCTTTCAGGATGATGACGCCGTCGAGGCTCCTGAGCCTCTCGAGGCTGCCGCGTCGGCACAGATCAGAGTTGAGCCGCTCGAGAAGCTGCAAGAAAGCCAAGATCTGCTCGACCAAACGCGGCCGATTGAAAAGAGCAGCAGTTTTCCCAACCTGGAGCCGCAGCCAGCAACCACGGGGATATTTGGGAGGAAGGTGGGAAAGGGCGTCAATGGCGGTGCCATGTCTGTCTTGTCCACGGGCATCGATTCGAGACCAGCCTCGTCTGCGAGCAGCGCACCACGATCTCCCCACATGGTCAAGACCTCGACCGATCCTGTCGTAGGGACCGAAACTGCGCATGCCGATCTCTTCAAACCGTCGTCGTCACCGCCTGATCATGCTACGAACTTGATGGCCTCGTTGGCTTCTCGGTCTTACGAAACACTGTCTACGCATGCGCCGGCTGCATCTCATGCCAAAGTGCCGTCAACAACGAAAATGTCTCGTCGGTCTTCGACGTCCTCCAAAGAAGCCATGGAGAAGGAGAGGGAGAAGGAAAACGGAAATCACATGGAGTCGGCTCCGACGTCAGCAGGCCGTCGCAACACCACTTCGTCAGCCGAGTCTCTCGCACGCAGCGAAGACTCGGGCCCTGCGTCGCCCACACAGTCGTCAGCTGGGTCGTTCAAGAATCAAGCAGGCTCTCTCGGTAAAGGCCTTTTTGCACGCCGCGACACTGTCAGTACCACAGCATCGAACGACTCCTCTGCGGGCGGTGAGTCGAAGAAGACGACATTGGCGGCTGTGACCAACGCGGCTGAGCAAGCCAGGCAATGGGGGTTGAACGCTTTCCGCAGGCAGCGGGAAACACGTCGCAATGGCGACAGGAGCCATCCGATTGACCTCACGCAGCCGATGGGGCGCGGCCAGCCCCTACCGCCCCCTGGAACTCCTCTTCCCGGTCCCAATGACGGGACATCCAGGTTCGGGGTCGGACAGGGCACGAAGCGGAAACCCGTCCCGGCTTCGACTGCCATCCCGGAGCAAGGCTCTGCAGGAGCTCATGATGGTGATGTGGATTTGGGGGCATCACAAGCACCACAGGCAACTCTGCATCCCCAACGACGACGTAGAGGGGCGAGCCAACTGCAGGATGAAGAGGGGGAGCAGAACATGTTGATAGTCGCTGCGCCGGATGATTCGGGGCCTGGCTCGCCGGCTGCTGCAGAGGAGGAGGCGACGTGTGACGAGCCTCGGGCCGCCACCGTCGCACTGGAGCAGGTGCAGCCTGGGTCCGGCCTCGAGCCACAACAAGCGGCGTCTGACGTGGACTTGGCACGAAGCCGGCAGCACGAGATGGCATCTGGGGTAGTTGAAGAGGCGTCAGAGTCGTCCTCGACCATTGTGCAGCAACCTCGTCAAGGGCCGCTTGCTTCAGACATCGACTTGGCAAATGAGACGCCAATGGTAGCTTTGCCGGCCTCTGTGGCCGCTCTCGACGGCGACGACGACGATTTCTCTGGCTGGATGGACAATGATGGCATCGTCGGTGAGGTCGTGGAGCCCCTTCCCGTTGTTGCTCCTGCTGTCGAAGTAAATGAGGTATGATGACGGACACAGGGCTCGGCTGGTTTATCTGGTTTATTTCATACCAGGAAACAACCAGCAGGACGAGAGAAGGAAAAGGAAGGGGGGAAAGACACGGAGAGAGAGCATGGTGGATAAGCACGAGGCGCGGAGAAGCGCGCCATGTAGTTGGCTGTTTTGTTGATGTGAGTCTAGGTTGAGGAAGATGGACACCACACCACAAGAGGCCATTTGTCTATTTCCTTTGTGTTTTCTTTCTTCTTTTTTCTTTTTCCGGTTTGTCTGGCGTAGGCGCAGGGGAGTGTGGGGTGTGGGTGGCAGGGACATGGAATTCAGTTGTTACATATTATATATTACGTGGGGCTTGCGTCTTGTACGTGGGCTTCTCGGGAGGGTGGGTTTGTCACACTTCTGTACTGGACTGTGTTGCGTGGATTGTGTGTGTGTGTGTGTGTAGGTGGTGTTGAGCTGTGCCTTTTTTAATTGAATGAAAGGCGCAGAAGAGGAAGAGGAAGAAGGAGAAAATCTTTTGAGGAATAAGAAGAGGGGAATAGGTTAGGAGAATAGGTCAGAAAATAGGGAGGGAATTAGGGGGGGGGGGGGGGGGGGTTGAGAGAATAAAAGAAAGTAAAATATAAATTTTATAGGTTTATTTTTTAAAAAATAAGAGAGAGGGAGAAGAAGAAACGGAAGGAAGAGAGGAGGGAAGAAAGAAAAAGGTAAAAAGAGAGAAAGAGGATCAGAGTCTCGTTGGTTATTCCATGAGCCAACCACGTAGACCGTCCGACGGTATTTCCGTGATTCGTTTCCCGTCACGTTCTCGTCACGACTTCTGCCCGTGCATGGACGAGGAGGTGTGCTCATGCACCTGCCGCAAGACAAAAACCCTCACCACTCCAGCGACTCCGCGTCCACACCCTCCGACCCAGCGGCCAGCATGCCCAGGACCGGCCCCGCGGCGGCCCTCATGCCGGCCACCCTCCCGCGCTGCCTGGTGCGGGACCAGAAGACGGGACAGTCCTTGCTGTCGCAGCGGACGTCGTCGAGGGGGCTGCAGCGGGCGCAGGTGCGGCACACGCGCAGCATGTCCTG
>SRQA01000512.1:0-21288 GCA_018360365.1 Claviceps citrina | reverse complement strand
CAAAAAAAAAAGGCCGTCAACTCCCACGCCCCCATCACCACAGTCTTGTTTCACAGACGCGCCGTCTCGTTTTCCCCTATCAGCTTCCACTCCCCCTCCCCCTCCCCCTCCTTTTTTTCTTTTTTTTTTTTTCTATAATTCATCATCTCACCATGCAAGCACACGTAGAGCAAACGCTCCGAGCTGGAAATGAACCTCTTTCGCGCTCCTCCTGCCGCCAGGGCTCTCAAGACCCTTGATCGGTCGCTGTTCCTGCGGAGTCTCCCCACGAGTGCTGCCTGCGTTCGAGAGAACAGACTCATCTCCAAGTATAGGAAGCAGCTGGAGAGGACCAAGGAGCTCCTGCTTCTGGACAGGTTTGACTCGATTGCTGCGGATCCGGACGGGGCGTTGGCCGCGCAGGGACGCAAGTGTCTTATTTTGAAGCCCCAAGTGAAGGCGTCCGTACCTGAGACTTGGAGTGATGAGCTGAAAGACGCGTCACGGACGGGGGATGTCAGGGTCGTGCCGTTTGAGGTGACCGTCGGGTATGACATGTGGAGTTACCGTAAGGATCATCAGTCCAATGCTCCCCTCCCATCTGGCCCCTGGATGGTGCGCCTGGCTCTCTTGTGCGAAGGAATTCGGCGTTGCTAACCGCGCAGTTGCACAGTCGATGTGATGAGGTCTATTCTTCCAGAGGATCTACATGGCGAGATTCCCGTCGGTTTCAACACGGCCGGGCATGTGGGTATGTATGAACCATGTCCATCTTGACGGTGAGTTTGATCGTCTGCTTTCAACGCTGACCATGAGATCCCTCACGTCGCAGCTCATTTGAACATCAGAGGCCAGTATCTCCCCTACAAACAGGTCATAGCCCAAGTGATCCTGGACAAGAACCCCCACATCCGCACCGTCATCAACAAGATCGACAACGTCGGCACGGAGAGCGAATTCCGCACTTTTTCTTACGAAGTGCTCGCGGGACCCGATGACATGCTCGTGGAGGTGAGCGAGGCGGGATGCGTCTTCAAGTTTGACTACTCCAAAGTGTACTGGAATACCAAGCTTGGGACCGAGCACCAACGGCTCTGTGCCATGTTCAAGCCCGGCGAGGTGGTCGCCGATGTCATGGCCGGGATCGGGCCCTTTGCTGTCCCGGCAGGCAAGAAGGGCGTGTTTGTGTGGGCGAATGACAAGAACCCGGAAAGCTACAAGTATCTCGGCGAGATTGTCAAGAGGAACAAGGTGACCGAGTTCGTGAAGCCGTTCAATGAGGACGGCCACGACTTCATCAAAGCAGTAGCCGATGGCGTCCTTGAAGCGTCCCGGCGCGGCGACTGTGCCGTTGTCAAGCCCGCCAAAGTATCGCGCAGCGCACCACCAGATTCACGACCCCAGCCGACTCGCGTGCCTGTGCCTCGGACCGTCTCCCACTACGTCATGAACCTGCCGGCGTCGGCGCTCGAGTTCCTTCACAACTTCAAGGGCCTCTACCATGGACACGAGGACTTATTCTACCCACATACCGAAGCCAGGCTACCGCTCATTCATGCGCACTGCTTCGCCGTCAAGGCCGACGACGCGACGCCTCTCGACGACATCTGCCAGCGCATCTACAACGAGATTGGTGTCCGGCTCAAGCCAGGCGACGCCGAGGAGGAAGGAGAAGTGGCCATTTACGAGGTTCGGGATGTGGGCCCTGCAAAGAGAATGTTCTGCGCGACCTTTCGATTACCACGCACAGTGGCTTTCCAAGCGCGTGTCTGAGAAGCGGTGCGTTGAGAGCGGCCGACTTGCTTCTTTGACCAGTCACTCCCCGGGGCGGGGGTTTCGTTTTTCATCTTGTTTCGTTGGTTTGGCGTTTCCAGAAGCTGGACCAGCCATGATGTCAACGGAGAGACGTAAGCACGGTGAGGCGCGGGGGTTGGCAGGGCGGAGGAGGAGAAACAGAACCGAAAAAGGCTTGACCTCCTGTCCCTTTATCACAAGAGGCATGCGCCGTTCATTGCCTCGGACAACTGTCCCTACTCGTCACATACCAAGTTTTCCGTCCAAATTGTGCTGGTAATCCGCATGAGTTTGACCCGGTCCCCCGACCCCTTTTCCAAAAAGAATGAATTAGCGAGTTGGACAACTTTTTTTAAAAAAAGAAAAATTGAGATGCAAAAAAAAAAAGTTCAGGGCGCCTCCTCCCGCGCCGCCTCCCCTAATCTTCTTTCCCTATTTGTGTATGCGTGTGTGTGTGCCTGTTTTCGACAGATCGTATTTCCCCCCCCCCCTTTCATGGTTGGTTGCCGACCAAAGTCGAGGCAAGCGGCCCTAGTTCAACGTTTCATGCAATGTGTCGACGGTATGACGGGCAAATAACGCCATCCTCACTTTGGCCCGCAGACCTACCTGGTACATCCGGAACGAACATCAGGGGTTAAAAGAAATTGGTACCTAGTAGGTGGATGTATGGTCGTCCCGCGGAACGTGCTTTTATTTCTTGGACACTTTAGGACAGGGGCTTACCTCCTAGTACCTACAATGCAGTACGTAGTACGTGCCTACCTGGGCACTAGGTGAGGTTCCAAGTTGGTAATTCCAAGGCGAAGCGCGGGGATTCACGATTTGCGCCCAATGTTTGGCTGCACATGGATGATGGCAGCATCCTCCACCCGGGTATGGTGTACCGCATGGCATGGCATGGCATGGCATGTCGAGAGGAGGTAGACTGCCTCTGCCAAACAACACAAAGAGCTTTTTCTGAAAGTAACAGTCCAGGGTGATTTTTTCTTTTTTCTTTTTTCTTTCGAAATACTTCTCCGCATGCCCTGCCGGGGATTCCTCCTGGGTGCGCGTAACAATGTATGCATGCATTTTCTGCAAAACATGGGTGGGAAAGGAGAAACGGCAGGCCCCCCCCCCCCCCCCCCCCCCCGCAGCTGCAGCCTGCCAGCAGCAGATCGAGCTTTCTGTTCTCAGAGTCTCCACTTACCACCCGTCTACATACTACTGCGGATTAGGCTGGGAAGAGAGAGAAAGAGAAGGAAGGGGGAGGGGAGAGTACGTTTCATGTACCGGATATAAAAACATGTGACCATGGCTTTGCTGTTGGTATCGTGTTGGTTGGTCCGCTTTCCCGGGGCATTTTGAGCCAATCGACCTGTTGGTCCAAGCAGGAAAGTGCAAGTATGAAGCGGGGAAAAAGAAAAAAAAGATGTCCGGATAGAAAAAAATCAAAACGGGTTCGAGCCACCGGGGGAGGACCCCGCCACAGTTCCCCCATGACGGCTGCATGCATGCATTGTTTGTGTTTTCGGCATCCGGCATGGCGGACCGAGGGTTGGAACTTGGCAAGTTGGACCTGGGATCCCGGTGTGCATCTCTGCCCCGGGATACCCTACAGCGGTCATGTATCCGTTTTGTGTATCCTGTGGAGGTAAGCAAGAAGTGTCACGTGACGGACGGGCTGCATATGATTAAAGCGCCGTCTGGAAGGGAAATTCGCAATCTCTTACTACAGGTTAGGTGCCTGTCTGTCTACCTGGTAGTAGGCAACGAGCGTCGAGCGCAATGGAATACAAACGCACGATCGACCGGGAGGAGGAACAGTAGCCGAGACAATGCTCCTTGCACCCGATAATCATGCCATTCGGATAAAAGTCTCTGCAGATCGAATGCATGTGTGTTAGCGCCCACGCGTTCTGCAGTAGCAGTAGTAATAGACTAATAGTACAGGACTGTGGAGTTTTGCAGCGTGCTGCACAGTGCGGCCTGCCATAACACCCTGCCAACCCTGCCGAGATTGAAGATCGACCCGGCACAAAAAAAAAAAAAAAACAATCAATGTGTCTGGTGAGCGTTGTTTTTAGTGTTTTTTTTTTTTCATTTCCCTGGGTTTGCAGTGGTGACTGTGGTGTGCAGAGTCTAGGACGGTCCCAAGGTGCCCCTTATCAATCGCTCATCTCATCACCACGTTTTCTCGCGCCATAGATTTCGTTATCCGGACCTTCCATCTAGGGACGCTGTCCAGATAGAAAAATCGCCACTAGTTGCGTGGAAGCAAAGTCTGCCGCCACAAGCTTCGAAGAAAAGTGGCCCGTCGCTCGCGGCGCATGCGACTGCGACTGCACACAGAAAGAGGGGGGGAAGGATATCTCTGAGGAGGAGCATCAATCATGCCCGCCCGGTAGTAAAGTACCATGATCAACAGCTTTGCATTTGGGTCTGTCCCAGGGGCCGTCACAAGCCAAAAAAAAAAAAAAAAAAGGAAGAAAAAAAAGAAGGAAAAGAAGAGGGAAAGAAAGCCTGTTTCTCGAAAGTCGGCCGTGGAAGTCACCGACGGACATGATTTCCCTTGCAGTTGCACCCGGGGCGGGCGGGCATGAAAGTACAGAAGTATTGGACGACGGAAACATGAACGGACGTGCACCGCTCATGCAATTGACGTTACAGAGTCGCGACGCAACGACTTGCACATCCAAGTCAAAATACCAGACGGAGGTCATTGTGAATTGTCAGGAAATGCGTCAAACGACGATCGCTCGTTTGTGTGCGTCCGAACTAAGCCTGTCGGTCCGACGATTCCATGCATCAAAATAGACCGTTCCATACCGAAAAAAAAGAAAAAAAAAAATAGATAAGTAAAATAAAATAAAATTAACATGGATGGATTGGAGTTTTTAGCTTGCTCAATGGCACGTCTCTTGCTCCTTCATTCTGTCCGAAGAGCTCTGGGAAGAGATGAGGAAAAAAAAAAAAGACGCCGAGGGCATGTAGCCTTGCTGGGCGAACCGGGTTTTCCATGGGAATTACTTGCTCTTGCCTGCCAGTGCCAGGCTGCCATTGCGTTGAAGACATTTGAATGGAACGAATCTGCACGAAAGACACCCACCTTCCGGCCAGCGATGACGCGAAACAAGGCCCAGATAGGGAAGCCGTGGATCAGCGTTCCTGCCGAAAGGAACCCCCCCAGTCCCAGTGTCTGATCCGAAGCCCGCCGTGACGACCCTGCAGAAACATCGGGTGGGCACTGGGCACTGGGCACTGGGCGCTGGGCTGCTGGCGAGAAAAGTCCCGGGGGGGAGCGCCCGCAAAAGTCTGGGCAAGGTACACACCTCACTGTACCTATCAGGTACCTTTTCCACCTACAGGTACCTAGTACCTACCTAGGTAGTACTAGGTGCACCGTGTCTGGAGCCGCTCCACCGGCGCTTAAAAGCGCCCCCCCCCCAGGTGAATGGTGAATGGTGAATGGATATTCCAGCCAGTGACGCCCGTTGACGTTGGAACAATCAAGTGCCAGCTAGCTGGCACTTGCCAGTGGTCACTGGGCAGCGTCTTATCTGGTGCTCCATCGGGGCTACAGACTACAGTAGCGCGTATGTAGCAACTTTAGAGTTTTCACAACCACCACCTCACGGCTTGGAGGTGAGTGTTGAGCACACTCTCGGCCAGCGTCGTGTATGCAATGCACTGTACTGCCTTGACCGTGAGTGATCGATCAATCGACGTTTTATCTGGGAACGTCCAGCCCGCAAGCCAGCCCGCAATGCCCAGCTCACCTTACCCTTGCGGAGGGCAACGCGGCAAAACTGGAGCAGCCAAGACGTGTTCGGCACAGGCTGCTTGCATTCGTGTAATGACATTGTTTGCAGGACATGGAGTATCTGCAGCCGTTCCGTTCCGACCACCCCTCCTGGTGTACATGGTCTGGACGCGGATTGAGCACCAGCTGCAGCCTCCAACGCCTCAGCTACTGACATTTTCCAATTCAAGGCACAGGGCAAGACGGCTAGAGCCATGGCAGCAGATCCATTTCAGGAGTCATCGTCATCTGGACCATTCACAAGTGCTTATCTCAAAAAAAAAAAAAAAAAAAGACGGCGATAGGTACGCGGCTTTGAGAAGGCACGATGGAGGTGCATCACCGTCGAGACCCACGGCAAAGCCGCCACCGCCTCCACCTCCACCAACGAGGGGAAACTACCTACCTAGGTACCTCCAAGGTAATTAGTGCAGCTCGACATTGGACCGCACCGCCGTAGGCCAAGTCATCCCGTTTTTTTCTCTTCCTAGGTATTTTACCAGCTTCTCTTGGCGACAGGATGCGACAGGGGCGCACGCACGCACGCACGCACGCACGCACACTCGTGTACCGTCATATTTTCCACACTCGGTTCTGGTCGACCTGGTGGGCACTTTTTGGCTGCACATTTATAGGGAGGTCTGCGTTGGTGCGTTGGCTCGTCATCAGGCAAGAGTGAATTGATGTTGACGTTTTCAGATGGGGAATTCAATGGGACGGTGCGGCTGCCACTTTTGCAATTTACTTGCGTCACTGATGCGTATGTGGGGACGTGACGAGCCAACATCCGGGGCGTCACCGATGCGTATTGTGTGGGCGTCGGCCGACGAAGACGGCCGTCAATGTTGCCGATAAGGGGCATTTTGTGATATCTGCGATGGATGGATGGATGGATGAACAACGAACTCACCGGGGAAACTATGAATCTCGCGTGGGCGATAAGCCTCCCCACGATGAGCCCCATGATGAGACCCATGATGAGGTCCCAGATACGCAGCTTAGACTTTTGACTTTGACTACCTAGTACCCTGGCCAAGGAACTCAAAGGCAGCCTCGAGAGCATGAATGGACGGTCGGGGGACGTGGCTGGTGGGGTCCGATGGTACTTGGCAAGTTGGCACCTTCGATGGCTTGCTTATTGGTGTCACACGGCGGGAGGGTTGGCAATGGCGTCAACGGAGGCAAAACGTCGATGAGTTCTCATCTCCACGCAGCCTGGCTGCCTCGCTGGCCTCACCGGTGCAGCAATGGCAACGGCCTGCCAGCCGGTGTCGGGGAACACGATGCGGCCGAGCCAGACACGGCAGCAACTTGCAAGGCCATTACGAAATTTCCGAGGGACGAAACGGAAGCCAACAGTCATTTCTCGTCAAACAAGTTACAACACACTAACGAACCAAGGCACGCACGCACGTCGTGGGCCCATGCCAGACCAAGCCTAGGCCACAGTCTAACGGATGTCGGGTGCAGCAACGGCTTGCGAGAATCAGCAACCACGGGAAAAGGCTGCAGGGCCGCTGTGCCTGGCCTGAACATGGCACAGGCAACACGTCTGCGAGGCACCAATTGCGAGGCACCATTTACGAGGCCATGCCGGCGGCGAGCGTCGATCTGCGATTCTGTGGACGGTTCTGTGGACGGTTCTGTGGACGGTTCTGTGGACGGTTCTGTGGACGGGCGTTCGTGGAGTAGTCAAGCGGCAAGGCGGCCTGGATGTCGCGAAAGCGTGGTTGAGCGGTTGACCAACTGGAGACGGGTGAAGAGTTAAGACTGAAGAAACAAGATGGAGAAGGTGGACCAACTGGACCAAGTGGACCAAGTGGACCAAGTGGTGCCGTGCTCCGCATGCATGCATCCCTGCGTGGTAGTGCGTGGTGCGTAGAATGGGGGGTATGGGGGAGAGCCTAGAGGGGGGAGGGGGCCCAGGGCCGTCCTGTGTGGCTGTACCTGGCTTTAGCGCCAGAGACCAGTAGGAGTCCAAGAGCCACGTCCTGCGGTAACTGGTTGCGGCTGGTGGCTGAGCAGGCGGCGCGACGTGCTGGTACGGTTGTACCTCGCAGTACCGGTACCCTCGTTCCCTCGTACCCTCGTACCCCCGGCACTCTCTCACCCTGATAATCTGAGTCGCGGAACTCCCAGGTCCACTTTGTCATTCGCTTTTTTTTTTCTCCCTCTCCCAATCCCTCCCAGGGCTCATTGTTTCTTGACCTGGACGCATTGAAATCCAGAGCCGTGCCTCGCGAGTTCCACGCATGCTGCTCTCAGTCTTTGCTGTCTCGACGTGCAATACATCTCCCCCTCTGGCTGTGCTCACTCGTGTCTGAGAGCATAGCAGCATTGTCATTCTCCGTCACACACGCCACCACTCGACCTAGTTGTAGGTAGGTGTATCTAGCGCTGTTCGGTCCGTCTTGTCCAACGGACCCCCCCCCCCCCATTTCCCCTCTACCCTTACCCTACCCAAAAAGTTTCTTGTTTTTTTCTAAAGACTTTCTCCTCCTCCCTCTCTTCTTCCATCAAGCTTGCTTGCAGCAATCCACGCACGCAAGAGGCTCATGCCATCCGCCATCCGACTCTATAGAAACATAACATCCGGCGCCTGACCTCAAAACTCCGCCCATCCTCCCCAGTGGCTTCAATCGCATCTTTCCCAGGCCAATTCGCCCACGCCAAGTCACAACGCCTGGTGCATATCCACCCTGTCCATGATCGTGGATGTTGTTGTCCTCCATCTTTCCTCCTGGCTGGCCGTCTCTTATCAGCTGGGAACTGCTACCTGCCTGCATTGCAGTGCCGCAGCCCACATCTCGTCTCCACGGCCCTTTGGTACCGTTACACCAAAACCCTGGACCGGCAATCCGACGCCGAAACCTCAATCATTAGCTTCGACAACCCCCCCCCCGTCTGGGCTGTGGCCGGCTTTCCTTGCATAAAACACCATCCACCCTCGCTTCAGCTCCAGCTTGGCCCTGTCCCGACGACCTTCTCTATGAATTGCTGATTAGCGAAAGCGAATCCGGCCCCTGTCTCGCGCCAGCGTTGCTCCCTGCGCCTGCAACCGATTGATTGCACAGCCCATCATCCCCCGTCATCACAATGGCGGCCGTTCTCTCCAACGAGGAAAACAGGCACTTCTCATCCTTGCGACGATCGCATTCTCAGACGAGCTTCGGCCATCCTTCGGCATATCGCGCGACGTCCACTTCACACCTCTCGAGTCCATATCTTGCACATTCCGAAGCCTACACCGAATCCGACGTCTCATCAGCTCCTTCCTCTCCGCCGGCGACACAAGCAGGATCCACCGACGCTTCCTTTTCTTCCACCCCCGCGAGCAACGTGTCGATATCGTCAGATTTTGACGAAACGCTTGGCATCGACGACGGTTCACAGGACCATTTCAGTCTGCCGTTGCTTTCACAAGAAAAATTCTACCTGCAACCCGATTTTCAGCACGACGAAAATCTAGAACCCCCATCAAGCCCCAAGACGGGCAACTCCTACCCCGTCTCCCCCGTCGAGCCGGACAGCTCTTCTCTTACACCGGGTCCCGACACTCCCGAAATCATTGAACATGCCGAAGACGACACGGCCGTTTCAAGTCAACCGTCTCGGCAAGTGGACTACCTGTCGCACGATTGGAAAGAGGAGGATATCTGGTCATCTTGGAGGTACATTGTGTCAAGACGAGGCGAATACGCCAACAGTGCCAGGCTGGAAAATGCGTCCTGGAGGACATGGATGAAAGCCAAGGGAAATCTCAAGACAATTTCTCCCGAGGAGCTCAACTGGTACGTCGTAGACTACATGTACATTTTGCTCCTTGCTTCGATGTCTTGGGGGAGGCGCTCGACGGCTTTTTGACTGATTTGCCGCACCTTCACTCTAGGCTGAAAGATTGCGACGTTACATGGCTATATGGGCCGCTACAATGCGGGAACAAGCACCTCAAGCCAACTGGGACTGATCCTTCGAGTGTGGCACTATCCAAGTCGGATTCGCTCGTCAACTTGAACAAGAAGCCGATTCTGAAGAAGCGAAGCATGTCCGAGGTGATGCTGCGGAGGTCGCTCGTTTCGGCCTCGTTGTTGAAGCAAGCCACGGCTGCCGTCCAGGCACAAGAGACGCGAGGTGTCTTGACGCACAGCACGGACAAGGGGATGCGCAGTGGCGACTACCTGGTCACTCATCCGCTCTCTCCACGGAGGGGAAGTCAAGGCACGACGAATAACAGCTCGTTAGCGGTATCGACGGACTCGTCCAATCTGTCTTCTCCCTTCCCGGAGCGCAGGCATATCCATTTCAATGAGCAAGTGGAGCAATGCATTGCCGTCAACATGAAGGATGACGATGACGACGACTTTGACCATGATTACTTCGGCCAAGATAGCGACTCGGATGTCGGTGGCGTCATGATGAAGCATGTCAAGTCGAAGAAGCGGACTGCATCACTGTGCAAGAGGAGGAGCAAGAAGCCAACGACTTGCGAAGGCAAAATCATTGCCAAGCTTCCCTCGACGACTCTCAAGTATCGCAGCGACACACCTGAGCCACAAGAGACGGCCATGAAACACAGCACGGGTGTGTACTGGAGTCCACTGATCTCTCCCTCATCGTCTCAGGAAACCCTCCGTCCGATCAAGCACGCATCTAGATTCTTCTTTGGGGAGGCAGACGACGACGGCGACAACGACGGGGACGACCACATTGGCGACGGGAGCAGCCTTGGCTCCAATGGCGGATGGCGATCGCCATTAGGCAGTCCGCCCGGAGGTGGCTTACAACGATCACCATCCGGGGTCAATTTGATGGAGGAGCCAGCGGGCATGCGGCGCACGCCATCGGGCATGTTCATGCCGTGTGAGGAAGGGGAAGCTGCCGCGGGCGACGGCATCTTTGGCCGAGTCATTGACACGGTGAACACGGCGCGGGACATTGCTCACGTTATTTGGAATGTGGGGTGGAGGAAGTGAATGCAGACTCGGGTCCGAGATGCTGCAACGGTATGCAACATCCAAGAGGGTTTTCTAATCTGGCGTCTGTCTGAAACCATGGTTTCTGGAGCGGAATTCGCGTTTACGACTGGACATTGTTTTTGTTTGCCTGGCCATGCACGCCTGATTGGTGTTTTGAAGTCGGCCCGGCGACTTTCGTGCTGGAAGCGGGCCGCCCCAATCTCAGAACATGTCTTTGAAAAATGTCTGAGGCAATGGGAAAGGGAAAAGAATACAAAACCTGATGACACTTGTTATCTCTAACGACATGAACCTTGTTTTTTTTTTCGTTGTGTGTGTGTATGTGTGTGTGTGTTTTAAGCACGGTTTTTTTTTTTTTTTTTTCTGCATGGAGAAACAAAGTACTGCATTTGAGAATAATTCCCGTCGTTTAAGATGCGCCAAAACAGGGGAGTCCACTTGGGTTCCAGCCACTCGACAGCTAGGGAAAAAAGAGGCATGGTACATCATTTCCTAATTTTTCATGGTCGTTTGACTTTTTGTTAGTTCGGGGGGGGAGGGGGGGGCCGGATCTGGGCACATGTAGGGTATATATTGGGGGTGGGTTGGAAAGGGGGACGTGACGGGCGGTGTGACGGGATGGGGATGGGATATGGGGAATGGGGATTCAAGGCAGAGGACAGGATCATCATCATCATCATGGCTCATGGCTCATGGCTCATGGCTCATGGCTCATGGCTCATGGCTCATGGCTCATGAATGACCACGGAGATGTTTCCACGGCCGGGGCGTTGCCATTGTGTATTTGGTTTTTTTGTGTTTCACGCGGGAGGCCAGACGAGGGGAATGACATGGCTTTTTGCCTTGGAAAAGAAACATGTTGCTGCTGTGGCTTTTGACTTTTGAACACCCAGCGGTGGGTGACGTTGAAGATTTAGGAATCGGAGACGGTGAGACCTTTGCGCTGCTTCGCTGCTTGAGCGTGGGTCTCTTGGGCTCTCTTGGCTTTCTTCCTCTTCTTCTGCTCCCATCTTGGAGGTGACTTCGTTGTGTGGGTGGGTACGGGCAGGGCGAGAACGTGGCGAGACAGGCCCCGACACCCGATGCCCGATACCCGACGCCGGGGGCGGGTCCGTCCACGTAAAAAGACGACAGAAGTAGCAGTGGATGAGAATGGAAAGAAAGCAACACACACTTACGCAAGAGAGACTGAGAACAAGCCAAGTATCATTACGTACCAACCGAGCAGAGCAGTTCGTACCCACCACCACGGCGGGGTCCCCTCCCCCCACGCAACAAGACCAAGGCGTTTGCGTCTGGGAAAGAAACGGCCCTGGCCAAGGGGCCCTGGCCTTGATGGGAGAGGAGAGGAGAGGGGAGGGGAGGGGTTCACCTCCAGGATCCAGGCCACGCGGGGCGTGTTGATTTTTGAAAAAGAAGAGGAAGCGAAAAGGGGAAGAGAGAAGGGGGGAAATGGGGGAGAGAGAGGGGGGGGGTTTCAGCTTTAGATTATATATATATCTTGGGTTTCTGAACCGGAAAAGGTAAAAGAGAGAGAGAGAGAGAGAGAAGAAGAAGAAGAAGAAGAGGAGAAGAGAACAAACCGACTTGACTCGCACCTCGTAGTTGTCCCATGTTCTGTTCTTCAAACCCATGCCGAGTGGTCTGTCCCATCTATTGGTACAGGAGCACGCTAGACTAGGCTTCACTCTGCTATACTATACATTCGACTTGGCGCATTGTACGCGCATATACATACACACATACATACATACACATACACACATACAAATACATACACGCGTCCCATCTACAACATCCATCTTCTCTCCATATTCCATATTCAAAAAAGACCCCAAACCCCAAACCCCCTGTCCCTGGTCCCTGACCGGAAAGCTGCCGCGCCACATCCGGCCGATTGCATCACCGATGCGGGAAAACGAGACTGGACTGCGCTACGCCGAGAAAGCAGCCTGGCTAAGGGGTGTTCTGGGAACGTGGGGGCTCGCAGCGCCAAAGTGTTTCTTTTTCCTTCTTCCCCAGAAAGAAAGCAGTAAGCCCCGTTTGAGGGGGTGGGCGTGGCAGCTTGCTCCACCTCGGTCATTCCTTTGCGCTGGGGCTGGTCGGCAGAGGCTGTCGTCTTCGTATCGGGGCCGCCTCTACATGTGGAAAAGGGGTGATGAACTGACAGACTGACAGACTGACCGACACACGACCGCGGCGATGAAAAGAAAAGAAGAAGCGGGTTTGGGTCCGGAGTTGGGAGGAAGGGAAAAGGACTACCCAAGGTTATGACGGAGCAGGCGTTTGTTTTTGGCCAAGATGTCGTAGCGCCTTGACGAGGATCTGGCGCGAGTGCACATTGACTTCGGCGAGCTCGACTTCAAACTCGTCGCCGACTTGGACGTCCTTGACGAGGATGCATCCGTTGAGCCCGTGGGTGTCCATGGCGGCGTTGAGGTCAAACATGTCGAGGCGGCCGACGAGGCCCTGGCGCCAGCACGATGAGACGGTGAAGCGCAGCGTGCTCGGCGTCTTGCCCTCGAAGCGCCACGCGCGCACGAGCGCGATGAGGATCCAGTCGAGCGTGCCGCGCGCGATGGTCCGGCCCATCTTCTCGCGCATGTGCAGCTGGGGCAGCATGGCGTCGAGCGACGCCCTGCTAAAGGGCACGATGGCGTCGACGTCGTCCACCGACGGATCCATGGCCCGGCGCGTCTTGCGCTCGTGCGCCAGGGCCGCGTGGATCTGCCAGTGGGTGACGAGGTCGGCGAACCGGCGCAGGGGCGATGTCGTCTTCGCGTACATGTCCAGGCCGAGGAGGAAGTAGGGACCTGGTTCGGTCGACAGCTGTATCTCTCCCGTGAGCCGCAACAGCTCCTGGCGCTGGCTGGCCGACGGCTCGATGCCCTTGCGGATGAGAGGGTACATCTCCCTGGTCGCGTAGCTGAGGGCTGCCTCCAGGTTCTCCGCCGACTTGGCGTCCCTGCGATAAGGGATGGGGATACCCCGGGCCGAACACCACCGCGCCGCGATTTCTCCCGCCAGGACCATGGTGCTGGACACCACGGAACAGCCGCCGGAGGAGTCCTGGCCGACCTTGATGTAGGGGTCTGGCGGGAACATCATGCAGCCCTCTGCAGCTTCGTTGCTTTCTGGCATTGCTTCGTGGAACGAGACTTGGACCGAGGGCCTGGGGAAGAAGTATGGCCATGCGCCCTTGGCCAATCTCTTCTCCCTGGTTGCTTGAGCGAGGCGGCTCAGCGTCAAAAGATCAGCCTTGCTCGACTCGTCCAGTGCCTGTGTGCTTGTCATGGGACGCTCCGGCGCTGTGACAGCCTCGCCATCGGGGGGGGTGCCGACGTCGAGGCTGTACGTCTTGGTGGCGGTTGGCTTTGGTGGCGCCTCTTGGCCGCAAAACTCGGACACGTCGTCAGGGTCCAGGTAAGTGACGTGGTCCAGAGTGCTTGGCGCAACCTGGTAATCCAGAACGTCGCCCGACTCGTTGACCAGCGCACTGAATGTGAGTGCCGGTGCTCCGGGTCGAAGCGAGTGGTGCTTGATCAGAGCGTCTGATGTGTAGTCCTTGGCACTGTCGTCGCCGAGCCCAGACGGGAGCATGGCCTGGAAATGGCCGGGGAGGTAAATGTTGTCCGGGATCAGCTCCATGAACGTGGCGAGCTCGGACTTGGGCCGAATCTCGGACGCAGGATCGGCGGCATGTACGTGAATCCAGAACTCATCCGGCCGATCAGTGTGCTCCAGCGAGATGCCGTCATCGATGAGCACTGTGCTTGGTGCGTCGATGCAAAACGTCGTTGAGCCTTTTCTTGATTTTCTGCCCCCCTTGGCGATGTCGGGTCTGGTGGAAGCTTTCAGCTGCTGCTTCGGCGCCGGGCGGGCAACCCCCCCCCCTCTCTCTATTGTCGTGCCCGGAAGCCTGACTTTGTAGCGGGATGGGATTTCCCATGGCGCAATGACGCCCATCTCCTGAAGCAGTGTCCATGCCGTACTCTGGTTCAGGGGTGCGTCTGGGTAGAGTTCCAACGACCTCAGGATGAGCGCACCGTATGCATGATATCGTGATCCGGTATCGAACAGATCGTAGCTTGCCCACCACTCCAGAAACGTGATGACCTCCTTGCTCACGGGGCACCAGTCCACTCGAGGCAAGGTGACGCTGGGACTCGTCTTCAGGATACCGTGGGGTGTCCATTCTCGAGTCTGGCGGCTTCTTGAGACGGCTTCCCGTGCCTGAAAAATGAACTGGCCCAGGGTGATATCTTTCAGCTCGTCGTCATTCAAGGGCCTCAGTTTCGCTTTGCTCAAATCAGTGTATTGCCGCACCCACGCGGCGACACAGGCAGCGATCCTTGTGTGGTTGGATGGGAATACTTCGAACATGTGCTCTCGTCGATGACAATCTGCAGAGGGACTCAGGGGGTTGAATTCCATATCGTTTCGGGAGAGTGCAGAATGAACGGCATACAGAGCTGCTGGAGGAAACCCTTGATCCGCCTTGAGGGTGGCTGGTAGCAGAGCGTCTGCCACCTCGAAAAGGCTGAGGTACTTGGTGGTTTTGTCCGCCAGCAAGTCATGAGCACTGTCGAGCCTGTTCATGTGTTGCTGATATATGGCATCTGACGACAATCTGAACTGCGTCATCTTCTCAATAATGGCAACACCGTCTTCTCTCGAGGGGCCTTGCTCATTGCGGCGTAGCTCATCATAGATGTCGGGGGATGCTATTCCATTCTGTGGAATCTTTGCTAGCAAAGGCCGCATCTCTTCGTGTGTGGCAAAATTTGAGACGGTGAAGAGCGAAGAGAAACCCATGCTCGTGATCCACTTGCCATTGACTGCATAGAAATGATTCCTGGCCCCAAAGTAACCCAGGTAGATGGCGAACACGGGGACTCGGGACCCATGCTGCCTATTCGACAGTCAGTCAAGGCGATATCAAGATGAAGGGAAATCAACCGGCGGAAAGATGTGAGAAGGTTTGTAGTTGGTAGGAACTCACCTCAATTCTACCAGGTCTCCAGCACTCCACATGTCGGAACCCACCGAGGATACTTCTGCATCCGTGTTTCCTGACTGCGCTTCGAATTCCTCCGTCACACCGCCTGGCGCTGAACGCAGCTGATCGAGCTCAGATGAGCCGGTACACTGGGTCCGACTGACGTTGTTTGCGATGTTGCCATACATGAGCGAGTCTGGAGGCATGGGGCTCGCGGCAATGTCGTTTGTGCGTAGCCATTCTCGGAGTTGTTGACGAATACGCGAGTTGTCGGTCAAGTTGTTCTCGATAGGTTGACTCGGCTTGTGCTTGAACTTGAGGAATGCGGGGAATTTGCCATCCCCAGTCAAAACTGATTTTAGGCTTGGGGTCGCAGCACGTCTCTACGATATTTTCAAGATGCAGTGAGCAAAAGTTGTAGATGGGACTCTGGAATGGGGCTTTTGCCCAGGGTTGGGGAACGAACTCTATAGGACACGCTGTGGTGGATGTTGCGGCTTCCATGCACACCAGCGAGGATGCTGCTTGATGAGCCGGGACATGGAAACGTACAGTTCCAGCACACCGACGATGACCTCGCAAAGCGATTCATGGCGAACAGTCAACACGCGTAAGGTTTGTTCGTGGTGCATGGGCAGTGTGGTGGCTGGCTGGCTGCTACTCGGTAGAGTTTTGCGCGACGCGGGGTCACATGACCGGCCGATGTGCTTGGTGGGGTACCCACCCGTCACTGCCAATCAGCCATCGACGCACGAGAAGTGAGGCATTTGCAGAAACTTGAAAGAAAGCAACCCGATCAAATCGCGGGCCCGTTGTCCGTGCAAGCCGCGAAGATAGAGAAAGTTCGAGTCAGTCGCTTCGCACAGGGAACGCATGTCCCAGGGGCATTTCCGGGCAACAAGTAACAACCCAGGGGACGGGGCGCGTTGCCAAGTTGCCATGGGATACATCATACATGCAATGCTGCATGCAGGACCGGAGACTGCAGTCAGCTGCCCGGCTGCCCGAGAGACTGCCTCAGTGCTTTATTATCAAGTTATCAAGTTACTGTGCAAGTGCCAACAGCCGCGGCATTGTGCACGACTCAAACTGTCTCACAGCGCTGGCTGATTGCCATTTTACCGGGATGATCAAGACAGGCGAAGATGTGCCAGCACCGAGCAGGCAGGGGGCCTTCATCCGATACGAGCGGCCAAGCAGGGCACATTTCCCCAAGTGGCGAAGAAGCACGCTATCATACATTGGCACTGTCGGTTCGTCGGTCTCGACCCGAAGTGGAAAGCGGTAATTTGGCCAAATAAGCTCATAAACGAGGCACTCGAGGCAGTGGAAGAGACGTGGTTTTCACGACGGCCTGGAAGACTGGCAAGAGCATGCAGAGCGTGTCGACTTTGATTCAAAGGGACTCGGCAAGGGGACTCGGCAAGAAAGTCTCTCGGAAGTTGGCGCTGTCACAGTCGGGCAACGATGGGACGGGCCCGTCGATGGCGATGCCTTGAGCCTCGAAGTGACGCATCTTGGAGAGGTGAAGCAGCGATTGAAGATGGCGACGACCCGGTTCAGCACACAACTCAGGTTTTTTTGAAAACCAAAAAAAAAAAAAAAAAAAAAAAAAAAAAGTGGCGGCGGCGGCATGCAGGAACAAGGTCGCGTGGCACAACGGCACGATACATGCATGCAAGTACATGGTTGCCCAGCACACATGCCGCCGTGTCCGGACCTCATTTCCCCCCAGGCGAAATCTGTTCATCTCGGGGCCAGAGTTGGGCGCAGAGTCGGGGCGGTCAGTGTCACTGTCAGCCACTCATTTCGCAGGCGGGATTAGATCCAGGAGGCATCCAGGGAAGCATCCAGGGGAGCATCCAGGAAAGAAGCATCCAGGGACGCAGGGAAGGCGGTTTTAAATGAACTGGCCAGCCGGCTCCACCGCTGCTGGCCAGCTGTTGGCCTGTTGGCCTGCTGTGGCCTGTCTGTAACAGTTTGTTGGACGTGGGCGGCCAGCCGGCGAATCCAACGGGGGCTAGCGGGTGGGCCACTGGGCATTGTGCGGCCAGCCCAGCCCCCTGGGGGCCCTCCAGCCCTGCCGCCAGCGCGGCGCGGTGCCTGACTAGCGGGCGCAACGCTGCGGCACTGGCGGGATGGCGCTGCGTCTTTTCAGACTCTCGCTCGTGGCCGCAAAAGTGCTTCCTTCCTGCCAGGCACCCGGGTGGGGCGCATCGTGGGAGACTGGGGCCGACAGACTCGGACTCACAGACCACGCAGCCCACGCAGCCCACGCAGCCCACGCAGCCCACGCAGCCCACGCAGCCCACGCAGCCCACGAAGCCCACGCAGACGCGACCCTGCGCCATATCCAACAATCATACATAATAATACCGCCCGGGCCCGGCACCTGCGGCCGCCTCGCTTCCCTTTCCCTTCCCTCTCACGCACCTGCCGCCGATGTCGAGGTCGTGACTAAAGGCACTCAATCCACCGCAGCCTTTTGTCCTCTCCTTCTCCTCCCTCCCCAACCTACCGCTTCACTCCTTCAGCGGGCATTCGTTCACCTCAGCTCTCGAGCCGCACATCGCACCCAGTCGCTCCGCCAGTCCGCCCCGTCCGATCACTTCCTGCTCTCCTGCCCTCCCGCCCACGCACTCGCCCTCGCCATGAAGGGAGGAGTCGTCGTCGCCGCCGCCATGGCCGCCATGGCCAGCGGCGTCGCTGCCACTCATCGCCGTCACGCCCACCACGCTCTCTTCAAGAAGGCCAGCAACGAGACGGCCTCGGTCTGCACCCCGGCATGCACCACCCACTGGGTCACCGTCACTGGGCCGCCTGGTCGTACGTTAACGAGCTCACGCCGACGGGCTGAACGCGAAGTCTTGGGAGAGATGGCTAACCAGGCTTGTTGTCCACAGTTGTCCCCAACCCGGCCCAGGAAACCGGTGTGAATGCCGAGCCCACGGACCAGAGCACTCGCGTCGTCCACGAAGTCAAGACGGGCCATGTCACCGTGTGTCCCTTGTCCAGCACCGGTCTCCCCACGGGGGGCTCTTCCACCAATCCTGCCGCCGCAGCGACGGGCCCTGCCACTCAGACGACACCAGTTTCCACGCCCGACGCCGCCGCCGCGACGGGCCCTGCTACCAGTGTGAACGCCGAGCCCACGGTTGAGAGCACTCGCATCGTCCACGCCGTCAAGACGGGCCATGTTACCGTGTGTCCCTTCTCCACCGGTCTCCCCACGGCGAGCGCTTCCACCAACCCTGCCGCCGCCGCGACGGGCGCTGACACTCAGACGACACCTGCTTCCACGACGACTGCCTCGGCTGCTGCTCCTCCTCCTCCCGCCAACTCGCAAACTCCTTCAGCTGCTGCTCCTGCTCCCGTCAACTCGGAGACTCCTTTAGCTGCTGCTCCTGCTCCTCTTAACTCGGAGACTCCTTCAGCTGCTGCTCCCGCTCCTCCTGTTATCTCGCAGACTCCTTTAGCTGCTGCTCCTGCTCCTCCTGTTGACTCAGAGACTCCTTCAGCTGCTGCTCCTGCTCCTCCTGTTAACTCGCAGACTCCTTTAGCTGCTGCTCCTGCTCCTCCTGTTAACTCAGAGACTCCTTCAGCTGCTGCTCCTGCTCCTCCTGTTAACTCAGAGACTCCTTCAGCTGCTGCTCCTGCTCCCCCTGTTATCTCGCAGACTCCTTCAGCTGCTGCTCCTGCTCCTCCCGTTAACTCAGAGACTCCTTCAGCTGCTGCTCCTGCTCCTCCTGTTAACTCAGAGACTCCCTCAGCTGCTGCTCCCGCTCCTCCTGTCAACTCGCAGACTCCCTCAGCTGCTGCTCCCGCTCCTCCCAAGAAGTCTGGTGCTGCTACTATTACCCATGCATTGACGAGCGACAACGACCACTTCGGCATGACCTACACTCCCTACGATTCTGTCACGGGTCAATGCAAGAGCGCCGCAGCGGTTGATGCTGACATTGCATTGATCAAGAATGCCGGCTTCAGCACCATCCGCGTTTACTCGACTGACTGCAACATGACCAAGACCGTGGCCCCTGCTTGCAGAAAGTATGGTCTCGCCATGATTGTCGGTGTCTTTGTCAAGGCCTCTGGCTGTGATGTCAACACACCCGAAGTCAAGGAGCAGGTGGACGCCCTCGTGGCCTGGAACGATTGGGATCTCGTCAGTCTTGTTGTCGTCGGCAATGAGGCCATCATGAACGGATACTGCTCTCCCGCGCAGCTCAAGGAACTGGTCGTCGCCGTCAAGTCTAGCTGCAGTGCAAAGTACACCGGCCGCTATACCATTTCCGAGACACTCAACATCTGGTTGCGCCCTGATGTCACCGCCACTCTGTGCCCTGTCATCGATGTGACTGGAGCCAACATTCACGCCTACTTCAACTCTGGTGTTGCTCCTGCCATGGCCGGTGTGTTCGTCAAGGGCCAGCTCGACATCCTTGCCACCATGTGCCCTGGCAACGAGGTCATCAACCTGGAGTGTGGCTACCCAAGCGGCGGCAACGCAAACGGCCTCGCCATTCCTGGTGTATCCCAGCAGAGCGTGGCCATCGAGGCTATCCGAAAGCTCGCCGGCCACAAGACCGTCTTCTTCTCTCCCCACAATGATCTGTGGAAGGGCGCCAGCGCGTGCGACTGTGAGGACAAGTTCGGTCTCGCTTCCGTCTTTGGCTTTTAATGTCGTACAACGAGGAGGGGGGGGGGTGTGAAGGAAAGTCCAAGCCTCCTGCAGTTACGGTCCCCAGCGACGCTCTCTGCTATGCTACGGCTCTGCTGAGGAGTTGTGCACACAAGCACAGACACTGTACATGAAGCGAGGCACCGTTTAGGAAGGAGTAGCTGATATCACGAGAGAATTGGAAATCATTTGTGCCCTATCGAGTCTTTTTCCTTTTTTATTTCCCCTCATTTTCTTTTCTTTTCTTTTCTTTTTTTTTTTTCCTCTTGAACAACTTTGTTCGTTTCTTTGCGTCGGCTTTGTACCGTACGGGTTCAGACGGGCTGTGCAGACGAAGCCCGTGTGTGGCCCGGGTGCCTGGTCCCGCCCCTGTTCCTCAATCGAGGTGTGCGAAATTTTTTGCGCTGATCTGGCGTCTTCTGGTGAAGGGGTGTTGTATATCCGAGTCATTTCGTTGTACATTTAGCATTTGGCTCTGGCTCCATGTAAACATAATTAGTGTCTACCGGGGGGGTGGAGAGGTACGAGTAGGTAGGTAGGCAGGCATATATTCTACGATATGATGATGATCCCTGGCAGCCGCGTGTTCGACCAAGGTTCATTCACGTGATGAATGGCATTGACAGCCATGATTGCGACTCGCGAGCCACTATGATGAGCAGAGTAGTGGCACTGCCTGGCAGGTGGCAGGTGGGACGCAAACCCGGTTGGGAATTGGTGCGTGTGAATCGAAGATGGCCTTTTCTGTTCTGTGTTTGCCTTTCATTTCGCTCCATTTTTTTTTTCTCCTTTCCTAAATAGTCTCTTCCTTGGCGTGGGGATCATGTAATGATGCACATGAGAAGGTTTCTGGGTCGCGGGAAATGAGCACACCGGTGTGATGTATCGTCATCTCCCGATGCTCACCTCCCCTGATATACCCATCCACCGTCTTGGTTTCCTTGTCTGTGGCACAGATTAATCAGTGATGGTGCGAGAGGAGGGTGGGGTGAATGGGGAAAAGAAGGGGGAGCGTCATCGTCATTTTGGGTTCTATTGTTTTTTTTTTTTTGGGGGGGGGGGGGGGGGGGGGGGT
>SRQA01000511.1:0-21312 GCA_018360365.1 Claviceps citrina | reverse complement strand
CCGCCGTCGCCGTCACCGGCCGCCGCCAAGCCGGGCACGGCCATGGGCCTGCTGTCCCACGCCGTCGACACGGTCAGGGAGAAGCTCTCGCTGCCGCCAGCCCGAAGCCAGGAGCAGCTGCCCAAGCTGTCGTCGCCGCGCATCTCCGCATACCGCGGCGACGACGACGACAGCAACAGCGACAGCGACAGCGACAGCGACAGCGACCGCGACTCGCGCATCTCGTCCACCGCGAGCCACGACTCGGCCCTCAAGCAGATTGTCACGACGCACTCGGCCAAGAGGCGCAGCGTCGCGCACGACCGGCAGCTGCCCGACCTGGGCGGCATCATGGTCTCGCAGGAAGTGTCCATCAACGTGCAAGAAGTGAGTTTCTCTCCCCGGCTGTCCCCCCGTCCTTCCTCCATTTATCATCATCATCTTGCTGACATATCACCTCCGCAGACAACGTCCACAGCCGGCATTCTCCAGTCCCCCGACCAGCCGGGCGCCGAGGTGGCCACGCTCTGCATCCGCGCAGACAGCCCGGCCAGGCAGCGCGAGGCCACCTTTGTCGACGAGCTGCTCTCGCTGACCATGCAGGCGGACAAGCGGGCCATGATGTAGAGGACACATGCGTACATGTATATACGAGGCACATTTATGGAGCATGGCGCTGTCTCTTTTTTGCTTCTTCTTTTCTGCGTCTTTTTAGCTTCTTATCTTCTTCTTCTTCTTCCTTACTTCTTCTCCTTTTCTGCTTCTCCTCCTCCTCCTCCTCCTTCTTCTGCACGTCCGCCTCTTCTTGTACAATAAATATACCACAGGATAGCGCACCACCATACATACATACATACATACATACATACATCTCTCCCTCTCCCGTCTTGAGCATCTCTATAATACTACCTACACCCCCCCCTCGCTCTTCACATGCATGCCGCCTCCACCTCACCCAGGCAACATGAAACATCACACACCACCGTGACACCCCAGCTTGACCACCCATTCTTGTAACGTACCTACCTACACCTCGTCCCAATTCAGCACCACCTCTTCGGGTTGGAAGTAGCGTCTCCCAAACAAACGACTACACGCATGCACGACATGCACGACCGACAAAACCCGTATTGGTGCAATGTGCGACGCTTCTTGCCCCATCCCATGCCCATGCAGCTGAAAGCTCTGGTGTCTGTCTACTCTACTCTACGTGCAGACATGTCGTGCTACGATGCTCATGTCTTGGGCATCCGAAGCAGGGAACCTCGTGCAACACCATGGACATAGAAAACGAAGAAGAAGAAGAAGAAGAAGAAGAAGGAAAGAAAGAAGCCATCTTGCGAATGGCAATATCAGCCCTAGCATCCCAGCTTCCATCATCCGGGCATCCCATCATCCCAACCCCGCCGCATCCTTGGCGCCGCCGCCTCTTCACCGCCGAGCGGCGAGAATCCAGACCACCACTCACTCCCACTTCCCACTTGGCCATCTCCCATCCCAAATTCCCAATGATCCCACCGTCCACACATGGGCCCCTGTGAATTCTCAAACAAGCGCCCTCTCCTTCACTAACCCCCCCCCCTGTAATTACTAATGACCATGGTCACGGAAGGAAGAGGGAAAAGTGGGAAAAAAAAAGAGGGACTACCAAGTCATCAATCCAGGTCCCAACTTCCCAGGGGCCAACACTGTGCATGTGCTCCTGCTCCTGGTCAAGCAGACTTCCTTCGTTCGAGTCGAATCCATAGGCCACGTGTCTGTAGACTGTGTATGGCCGACCCTGAACGCGCCCAGCTGGGAAGTGGCCAGCAAGACACAAGCGCGGTCGCACCAAACCTTCGCATCCTGATGATCGAGTCCTCGGTCTTCAATGGAAATGTCACACAAAAGTGCTGTGCCATTTGTGATGCTGTGCTCGCGGGGGATGCATGCACTTCCACTTGTTCGCGTCATGGTGTGCACGGCGAAGAAAGCCGATGCGTTGCCAATTGCCTAGTCATGTCCCACCGAGGAAAAAACAACAAGTCATTCATCATGCTTCAAGTGAGGGGGGGAAAAAGCGTCTCTGTAAAGGCAAAAATTCGTATTGAGTGCAGACTGGTCGGCCGGTTTCATCACGGCTCCTTTCTGTACCAGCTATAAAGAGGATGGAGATAAACAGCGTTGGGTATATGTCCAGAAGCAAGAATGGCCAGTCCCCATCCCGCTCCGTTCTGTTGAGCGGCTGTTTTGATTCAGCCAGCGTGGAATAAAAAGAACAAAACAAAAGAAAGATGAAAGAACAAAGAAACAGAACATTTACATACACCAAGAACGGGGAACATATAGCAGTAAGAAGAAGAAGAAGAAGAAGAAGAAGAATAGTAAAAACGAGTAACACAAGAAGAAAAAAGGAAAAAGAAAAGGACGCGAAATGAATGTGCCTGTTTGTGTTCGTCAAAGTCGTCAAAACGGGCGCCGCGCGTCTTATTCCGTGTCGGCGACATTACCGTCCTCACGCACAACAATAGAAGGCCAATGTGCTCTTCCGAGAGGCTCATACTTGGGCCTCCTGCGGACGTTCTGTCGGTGCTGAGACATATTCGGCCCCGTGCGTTCTTCTTCGCTCGCCTCCTCGATGCAATCATCAACTAGTTTTAGACGACGAAGGCCGCCGCCACTGCCGCTCGTGAGCTTCTTGGTTCTGCTGGCCTTGGCTGAAGCTGGCTTGACGGGCACCACGTCGCTCTCATCCGACTCGTAGTCGTAGCCCAGAGCCCGCAGTCGTTGTTTCTGGTTCATTAAGCCGTTGTGATCGCAAGGTGCGCTGGGCGCCGGAACCCCGTGCAGGCTGGTCAGGACATGGCAAATGACGCATGGTTTTGGATTCTGATGCGCGACTAAGCCCGGCAAGTTGTCACCCAAGTCGCTGAATCCACCATCATGGAATTTCAGGCCTTCGTCCTCGTCCAAGGCTTGCCGACGCTTCTCGATAAATGAGTCGACATCGGAGTAGTCCAATGTAGAGCCGGAATGGTACCGTACATCATCATTGCAGAGTTTGGCGGACTCGAGCTCGTGATAGTCGTCTACGGCAGCAATTCTAGGAAAAGTTTGGTAGTCATCGCCGGCTGAGCTCATGCCGTCGAGGACACGAGGCTCGGCTTTCGGGCGTGCATCAGCCCTTGCCAAAGGGTCAATCGGAGTCGTCGTAGTACGTGGGGTTTGCGGGCATTCGGCGTTGCTACTCGCACAATCCGAAAATTCCATCGAAGTCGGCGTGCTGCTGTGCGTGAAGGAACCTTGCCGCGGCGGCAGATGCCGCAGCGGAACCTTTTGAGCCAAGTCTCTGTCCAGCATGAGACCGTTTTGAGTCATTTCCAGTAGTGTCTTCAAGTCGATAGACAATGGCAGCTGGGCGAGCGATTCCTCGACGGCACGGCGTACGGCATTGTGCCATTCGGGTTGTTGATACAGCGGGGTTGCTTCTGCCACGACTCGTGGTTTTGCTGTCCGAGCATGAATCGCAGGACGGGCACCAGAGCCAAGCTCGAACTCGCCATCGGCATGGCACGAACGATCCATGCGAGAGGGTTGAGGCTCATCTCGAGACAAGTTGGGTCGGGAATCGCCGCCAGAACTCGGCATGGCAATCATGGATGCGGCACGTCGGCCGCGGTTCTCCCCTCTCGGACCAGCGGCAATGTGGGAGTACTCTTCCTCGCGCTTCGTGGACATGCTGCTCTGAGGGCGATATCTTGGAATACACGGCGGCGAGATTGATCTGCTTTGGTGATGCGGATGTGAATGTCGCATGCGACTGCGGCTGGTGCCTGGCGCTGGTCGCCCTGTCGATGCCCAATTTTCGTCCGCTCTTCGCGATGCGCTAGAAGCGGTCGTACAGGCATGGCGATCAGGGCCTCGGTGCTGCAACGCCGGTAAAACGGGAGACTGGGCAGGTCGTCCAGCAACCACGCCACTGGCTTCATCTCTTGGTTCTAGTGAGAGTCTTGACAATGGCCGCCTCGTTGTCCAGTTCTCAGCCGTGCTCCCGACATCCGCCTCGCGGCCGCCATAGATGCTACCTCCACAGAAATATTG
The DNA here is from genome assembly GCA_018360365.1 of Claviceps citrina. Classification (NCBI taxonomy): domain Eukaryota; kingdom Fungi; phylum Ascomycota; class Sordariomycetes; order Hypocreales; family Clavicipitaceae; genus Claviceps; species Claviceps citrina. Next base: position 17,253 of record SRQA01000511.1, on the reverse strand, counting down.
GTCTGCGTCTCGGCCACATCTGATGACTGATGGGCTGTATGATGAACGGCGGGACTTGCGCTCATAAAATTCACGTGCCGCCGCACTTTGTACGTCGACGCCGTTCTCTCCCATGTTTCTCTCGGCCACATCCTCGCCATAGTCGCGAACACCAGCAGCTTGCACACGAGATCGAAAATCATACGGTCTGATTCCACCTTGAGCGTCCAGGATATCGACGTGTCCTTGGGCCTGTGAACGCGAAACGGGCACCGAATTCGATGACCGCAGACCTGTTCCTCGCTGTAAGCCTGTGTGATGGGGCGTCATGTATTTTTATTTTACTAGCTTCGCTTACTGGTTACTGAGGCTGTGAGCACGGCGCGGCCATTGTGCAAGCTGAAGGACCGGTCCGATCTACCGTCGTCGGTGGATCGCTTGTTGAGAAAGTTCAAGAACCCCATGGCTGTCTTTCGTTGGCTACGGCCATAAGACTTCCGAGGGGCCTGGAAAGCAGGACTAATTATGGTTGGTTGCGTCACGTAAAGTCTCAGAAGAAACTGAACCAGTCTCTTGCTTTGCTGCAAAATAAAAATCCGGGGTCGATTTTGAGGTCAAGGGAAAGGGCAGGGGATCAATTCCGCGTTTCATAGTGTCAGGCAAGGTTTTCCTGTGCGGGTGTGGCGGGAGGTGGTGGACTGCACGCACGCGGCGCGAGGGGTGACGGAGTAGATATACATACCACGGCCAGAGCATTATAATAGCCTCCTTGGAGAGGGAGCGCAATAGTAGCCACACAGTCTGGCAAACCCCTGGGCCCTGGACCGCCGCCTTGAGCTTTGCCTGTGCCACAGATTAGACTAAAATGAGATGGCGGCATCCTGCATCACCGCGTACGGTGTGCACTAATAAGAACCGAGTCCTGACATTGGGCGAAGGCTTTCGGCAAGAGCTTGCACATCTTGCTGTAGCCCGCGGTGACGTCCGCCGATGGAATCTGGGACCCTTGTTGGGAAACCGTCTCTTGGACAGGTTGTCGGGAGTTGCGTGCCTGGGCCTTTTTTGCATCAAAATGTCGTGCATCATGCACGTCCGTCTGAAGAGCCCTGCCCTCCCCCCTCTCCCTCCAAATATGGATCTCCACTCGAGGTGGGTTGTGCGTGTGATGCTAAAGACAGGGATGCCGGAGGCTGAGAGATTGATACCACAGCTCAATCAATCTGCAGCAAATCTCGTGCCTCGTGATGGCTGATTCCTTGTTGAATGCTTCGACGCAAACATGGTACCATCGCATGTAGCCACAAGAACAAGCGGCCATTTATTGCCTGTTCCATCTATCCTGCAATCACGTTAGATAGAAAGGGGTATCGTCGTGCCAGTCCTCGAATTTCGGCCGGAGCGAGGGCAAGCCCGCAGCGGCTTGCTTGCTGATAAGTTATAGCGAAGCTCAGACAGCGGACGCAGGATTTGTGGGCGCCAATTCTCGACTCCTCCTCTTCACTGTTCAGCCAAAACGATAAGCAGTTGCCTGAGTTGGCGTGACAGTGCTGACAATAAGAGACGCGAGAGCTGGCCAGGGGTAAGTTCCGATTCGTCTGGGACAGGCTTAGTGCAATCCGCAAGAGCCCATCCAACGGCTCCTTCTAGGGCCCACAGGCTTTGTGATAAAAGTGGCTGCCAGCCACCAACTCGTACAGCGGCGAGCGCCCATCCAGTATGCCGTTCTGTTCCTGAGGGCCGAGCCCATTGCTCACCAGCGCGCCAGTCAAGACGTTTGCTCAACGCCATTTGGCGTTTGTGTCTGGGAGCGAGTATCTGCTTGCGCAGTTCTTCGGGGTTACTTCGACAAAGGCGGCAAGTCCAGCCATGAGGTGTAATCAATTAGTTTGAACGTTGGCGCCCCCCTTCCCCAGCTGCTGAAAACCCATGAGTCAGCAGGTCGGATCACAGTTTATTTTTGGCGATAACCCGCTGAACCATGGACAGGCTTGAAAAGCATTCTTGGCAAGCAGTTAGTGCCGATTGATTCGATCTTACACGTGGGTGGCTAAGACGAAGACGAGGAAGCTCAGTCACGACGGTGAAGAGGCAAAAGGCACGGCTAGCCACTACGTCTGCACGTTCTCCGACATTGTTCCCTCGCGGTCGCAGATTCGCAGCCTGCAGGACAGTGGCCCGACGCGTTGGCACCACTCCGTATGCACTCCTGAGTCCTGCTTGCTCTAAGTTCCGATAATCAGCGATTCAGCGGACTAACCCTGGCAGATGCTCACTCACACAATCGCATTGCCCGGAGGCCCCTTCCACCCTCTAGCCTCTAGGTGTGAGAAATGGACCATGGTTGACGCAGTCGGAGGCCTACAGGCTACTGGGTCAGGTGCCGAACAATAAGCATCGCGAGCTAGTGTGGCGGAGACGGTAGTCTGACGGTTTGCTACAATCGTCGTTTTACTCCATTGGCAAGGAGAATGATACGCTCGTTTGCGCCCTTTGCGGAGAGCAAACGGAGAAGATTGATTGTTTGGCGGTGGCAAAAGAGGCACCTGCAGTCCTGCACGCTGGCGTCCATTGTTCCTTCCTGCTTCCACGCCTGTGCCTTCCGAGCCCGCGCCCCCGCAACACATCACACCTCTCTCTCACCACGCATCCCATCATGCATCCCACCACCATGCATGGACACTCTGAGGCAGCACTGCCAGAAATCCAGGCGAGTGTGCAGGACCGCCTTGACATCGACATGCGCACTCGCGCGACTCACCGTATGCATCCATCCGTCGTCCATCAGCAGAAACAGCATTCCGTCGCATTGTGACCTCCGGGTCCCAGTCGTCATTCAGGCCTGGCAGCAGGACACTCGGTGCTCCGTGCGTTTTGACCCGACTGAGCCAGACTCGACTCGACATGGCGCTTTGCCTCTCTCCACCTCACCGTGTGAACCTTGTATGAGTTATGGGTCATGGGCTTTTGGAAGCATCGACCTACCCCGTCTTCGCTACCTCGATGGTGCGAGTGGGAGGGACTCGAGGAGGCCAAGGGCAATCTTGCTCGGCCAATCAGCATCGTGTGTTGGCAGGCTCTTGACTTGGAAGTTAGTTCTCATCCCCCAGCAAATTGGAAGTTGGAAATGAGACGCAGAGACGCCCTGCCCACCACAACCACTCTGGCGGTACCAATCGGAAGGCTTGCGGTTCACCATCTAAGATACAGATCGACATCGACGGGATGTAACTGTAAGATGTGGTTGCTTTTGCAGCTCTCACTCATGCATGCCACGTCATCACCATCGCTCGCCGTTCAGCTCGTCCTCTGCGGCGATACAATCTCAGTCCGAATTGATGGGTTCTTGCACCGGCCTGCTGAGCACACAGCTCAACAATGGCGGATCGAGTGTGATGAGTCGAACCGTATTTCTTCAACATGGCATCCCGGTTGTCTGACCGCCGGGTAGGTCTGCAACTCGGGGTCGGCGGCCAAATGTGTAAATGTATCCTGCATGAACTTCGGCCACCACCACCGGGGTTCCCATCAAGCACATGATCGGCGATGATTTGCGGTGTCTTAAACAGCATGGCTTCTCCTAATACGACCCTTTTCTGGCAAGTGTACGGCTCTCTTGGCTGCAAAACAGATGTGGCTCTTGCCGCGGAATACCACGATTGTCAACTTCCGGTTATGAAATGTGAAACTAAATCATGTCAAGAGGCGATCTGTGTCCCCTGCACCCCAGGATGTATGCACATGTGAGATCTGATATGCGACACTCGACCTTCACGTCGGCAACGGGGCGCAGGGTCACTCGGATTGCCATGTTCGGCCTTTTGCCCCCATCGTACATTGATCGAAAATTTGCGGTCCCTGTTGCCGACCCTGTGTCATATCATGGCTGGTTCATGCGCGAGGCAACACCGGGGAAAAGCACCATGACACAAGAAAATCAAGATAAAGAAGTTGCTGGGAACAATGAGACTTTGAGCTGCGGAGCTGGACCATACATATGCCTATATCTCGCGGTAGCCGGACGGCACAGGCCATTGCCTCGCGTACCTAATGTGGCACTTCGAGCCCTGGACAGGCAACATATGCAACATGCCAGTTCGTGTTGACAAAACATGGCCATCAGGAAGGAGCACTGAGAAAGCGTTCCGTGGCTATTTCCGGGGAGGAACGACGAATGCCAGCCTAAGCACTCGAGTCCGTCCGCCATAATACGACTGTATGTGCCGCCGAGCCAAGGTTACGACGTACCTCGGCCGGCGGGTGGTTGTGTCCGTTTCGCTCTGGGTGTCCCCTTTTCGGTGCTGGAGCCCACAAGATGCCTTGGCGTTCTTTTTTGTTTCTGATTGTCATCGCCTGAGTCCGGGCGTTATATTGCACCAAAGGGCCACCGCCGGATTGGCACTGACAACGGCCAGACTAGGATAGGGTGTCTCAAACGACCTGCGATCGCGAAGGTGGACGAGTTCAAGCTACGTGTGTAGATGAATCCCACATGGTTGGGTGTAGCGGATGTGGTCAGAGAGGTACCAGGTCAGGGGGGCCACATGACATCGACATTGGCTTTGAAGCCCTCTCTGCGAATATTCACGCCGCTGGCCTATGTCGAGAAGCAACGTTTTCTTCTCTTCCTTTCCTACGTGAGGGGATGCTTGGGAGGGGGGAATATGTCATACTTGGGACAAGCTTTTCTTACCTAGGGAGGCGTCGCAGCTGGGGTAGACCTTGAAGTGTCGGGTCTCCTGCTAACTGTGTCTAAATACGAACATTGGGGTTTAGTGGCGGTAACGAGACGACGCAGAGGGTGAAGCGCGTCAAGTACTGGGTCAGAGTCGGCATAATGCAAGCAGGAAGATGGGTTTTGATGACATGATTTGGGGGTCCTTGGTGCAAATAATCCTGGAGCACGGGGTGGTGGTGAACAGCACCGAGTACACGAGCCAACAATCGTTACGACGAGCTCGCTGCAACCAAAGTCTTGGACCAATGTAGGGCACCCCCCCCCCCCCCCCCCCCCCCCCCCCCCCTCTTCCCCCTCCCCCCAGAAAAAAAGAAAGAAAAAAGAAAACAACAAGAAGCGATGATGTCTTTTTGTTTGGTGGCCCATTTTTGAACAATGCCCGACAACAGCGAACCTACCTCAGTCTCCAAATCCTCTCCGAGGTTGACAGAGTAAGTGGGTGCGTCATCAGCTTAAACATCAGAATGCTCGAGATGGTGTGAAAGCATGGCTGACTACAGACTCTGCATGTCTTTGCTTTCTCGACGACAAAGACTTGTAGACTCCGGCACCCCGAAGGAGCACAACGATGTTGCGAAAAAGTGAACAGTCAGATCGACTTGCTCTGTGCAGGCCATCACCACTGCCAAAGGGCGATTATGTTCACGGCAAGTGATGACCGAAGCTGGCAGCCTGCCCTTGATCGCGGCACATGTAACCAATTCCACAAGATGCATCATGAGTATGATTTGATGTATATTCGCAGTCTATTGCATCTATTTCATTCGACGTATGCATGCATATTGGCCTTTCCTACAGTCGACGGTCAGGGATAAGGTTTTAGGCTACTCCTTTAATTCGGCGAACAGGTTGTCGAAGCTTGCAACGGGACCAGGAACCATCAGGTCTGGGAAGAACCGTTTTTCCTATCGTACACTGGTCAGCCAACTATTGTCACGTTGGGAAAAACCAAATAAGAAAAATAAAAAAGGTTTGCATCAGAATAAAGCAGTAGAATCACCGAAGAACTCATTCCCGTCTTGAAACATATTTTTGATTGCATGTCATCATAGGCAGGCGGCATAAGTAGGGATAGTATGCGACAATACCTTTATCATGACCATGGTCTTGTCCACATGGCACATCAGGGTCGCGCCTCCGTTGAGTCGAAGCCGGTGGACGAGATGATTGGATTATTCGGAGCGTTGGACTTGGTACCAGCGACGGTAAATCTGAAGGTTGCTATGGAAGAGCAATGATAGAAGATGCACAAGCGGCGACGATGACCCAGAGCGCATGCATGACGCAAATGAGACGCATTGGCGAGGAGTAGACGAGATGGCAAACCCTTGTAAAAGCACAGACTCAACAGCCAGAGATGCGAGCTAAGACGGCTTTCATCTCAGTTCTGATCAAAAGGACAACACTCATCCAAGCGCCGGCCGCAGGCCGTATTGCAGGTCCATTCGCCATGGCTGGGTGCGAGCTTTAATGTCAAAGAAGTCTCGGCTAGCTGTTTTTTGCGTTGAAAGGCCAATCGCCCTGATGCAAATTCGTGTTTCCAGGTCGATCTCGTAAGGATGGTGGAAGCAAGAGGAAGTGGCAGAGTTTCAGTTTCTGCGACGACGAAGTGTGTCTGGTTCCAGAGGTCCACCACACGGTGTCGGAAAAAGTCATGCACTGGCTGCTGTTATCGATAGCTGGCCTGGCGGGAGAAGACGTGCCCGCCGCCGCTCTCGGCCGCTTCGTTCCCGAAAAAGGCGGTCAGGGCAAGCCCGTGTGTGCCTGGAACCTCGCATCGTGGATACCATCATACCAGGGGCCTGAAGCGGCAGAAATGTCGGTTGAGAACCAGGACCGCCTTGGCCCGGACTGACCGCACCAGAGACCGATAAAAAGCAGATCGCTGCGGATTGAAGCTGCAGTGTCTGATGCCGTCGCCCGTGATGCAGCCTCTCGGTGGTTCGCTGGCTCGAGTAGCCTTGGCAGGTGGCCCGAGGATGCTGATGCGACGACAGCCGCCGGTTTTGGCCTCGGAGCCGGCGCGGCTGCCGAGCTTTTTGAATCAGGCGAACCGTCAGTCATTCACATACTCATTGCGGCTGTTGTCCTCGCAGAGCCCCTCGCAGCCTACCGAATCCCGTTCTACCTCATCGAGAAACGCAGAGGGCGTTCCAGAAGGGACGCGGTCCACGGATGGGCCACGAGCGATTTCCATCGAGCTCCCGTCGGAAACGGACAGCCGGCGAAGCAACCTGAATCAAAAGTTCAGTCATGTGATGGATAACGTCCAAGCTCGAGTTCTCACCGCCTCGCAAACGCTAAACGACATAACCGGCTACTCTGCGATCGAAGCCATCAAAAAGGAGAACGAGGCGATGGAGCTGCGGTTGGCGGAAGCTCATGCCAGAGTCCGCACCGCAAGGCAAGCATACAAGTCCTCGAACACAAAACGGGCGGCGACGCAGCGCGAGGTGACGACGCTCCTGGCTCGAAAGGACACATGGTCGCCCAGCGATCTGGAACGGTTCACGGAGCTGTACAGGACCGACCATGAAACGGAAGGCGAAGTCGCCAAGGCGCAGGAAGCTCTGACGGAATCGGAAATGGAGGAACAGAGCCTGAGTCAGCGCCTAAACGCGGGCATCTTGAAGCGCTACCACGAGGAGCAGATATGGAGCGATAGGATCCGGCGAGCGAGCACATGGGGCACATGGGGCCTCATGGGCATGAATTTCCTGCTCTTTGTTGTGCTCCAGTTCTTTGCGGAGCCTTGGCGAAGGAGGAGGCTTGTCAGGGGCGTGGTGGAAGAAGAAGAGAGGGTGCTGGAGCGAGTCCGTGCCGAGCTGGAGGCTGTCAAGATGTCGCTGGCCAGGCGGGAAGAGGAAGAAGCATCGCGGGCTGCTGCGCGGGAGACCTTGTCCGAAGCGGCGCCGACTCCTGTCGTGGCTGTTCCGAGCTCGAAACGGGAACCTTGGACGCACATCGTCATGGACCCTGCGCGATGGAGAGGAGCGGTGGCAGATTTGTGCAGCGAGAGGACGATCAACCTACGGATGAGGGATGCATCTACTCTGGCATTGCAGGGGGCATTCGCTGGGGCGGCCGTTGCAGGGAGTCTGATGATGCTTCTCAAGGGGTAGACATCAAACATCAACAAAGCAGAGTTGCGGGTCTCACAGCAAGCCATTTGCTTGTCTGTGCGTGTTTCGATCCTTGTATCATTTGTATCTATCATCTATTTTTACTAGCATCGTACGCATTTCGGCAGCATCGTCCCGCCGTATTTTCTTTTGTTGTCCGTTTCAGCCTACGTCGTCATGATGGCTCGCTGTCCAGGCGGCAGACTGGGGACGAAGAAAAAAAGAAACGAAAAAGAAAAAGAAAAGAAGAGCATCTCTGCTCGCCCCCGACACATCAAGTCTCTGCCGGTATGGTGACGGATCTGGAATAGATAGCTGCATCGACAGCCGATCGAGCTGTGTCACTGTAGTTGGGCAGCACCACGGTATCGTGCATTGGCAGGCACGCCACGGTAGCACAGGACAGGATGGCCATTATCAATGGCAATCATTATCCAGTGGATTGCCACCAGAGTGCCCCCCGGAACCTGGCCGCTTTCATGGCTCCGATGCGGCGTCCGTTCTGGGCCGGTCGGTGCGGTGGGCGGGCAGCTTTCGTCGCGCACATGTCAGAAAACAACAACAATGGATGGATCATCAAAACAGCGTCACACGCACCGAGTTGTTGTTGCCTTGTTGGACAAAAGCAGCGCGGCGCCGCCAAGAGGGCTAGCCTAGGTAGGTACCGCAGCGTGTACCTGGTAGGTACCTACACTACAGTCTACTAGTAGGTATCCTTAGTGGGGCGGGCTGGGCAGCGTCCAGCGGGCGGGCGAAGCCGATGCCATGAATCAACCAATCAACCAGCTCATTCAACGTCGACCCCGCGTGCCTGGCACTGCCCACTGCCCGCCCACTGGCTGCCACCTGGTGAGGCTGGTGTGGTGTTTGGTGCTTGGGCTGCGGCGCCCGAGGCCCAGCGCACCGCGGTACACTAGTCGTATTGTTATGTTACTTTAGGTACGTGCAGCTCAGCTCAGCAGCACCACCCGCACCACCCGCACCACCCCTCCCGTTACTCCGTCACTGACGACATTCTTTCGCACCACCACGCACCACCGCGCACCACCACAAAACAACCCACCTGAACCACGTCTCGTCCATTTTTTTTCTTCCCCCGCGACCTCAAGTAGGCAAACCAACTCTGTTCTGCAATCGCTGCCCGCTGCCTGCTCCCCGCCTCCCTTCCCCCGGACGTTGCATTCGTTCGCTTCGCCCCGTCCTAGAGAAGGCCTCGCTTCGAAGCTGCGGGGTTTGATCTCAATTTTGGGCTCAAAGTTCCCGTGTTCCTACCGAACCGCGCGGCCCTCCAACCCTCCCTTCTCTCGTCTCTAGCTGCTGCTGGCCGCAGGCGCGTCGAGTGCGACAAAGGCGGCCTCCCATCCTTGCTCGCGTGCGTGCGTGCGAATCGCGCCAACGTCCTGCCCGCCATGAGCGAAGACGAAAAGAAGATGCAAGACATCTTCAAGAAGATTGAGCGCGAAAAGAACATCATCAACGCCGCCCAGGCTATGCGCTCGCAGACCACCAATGAAACCGTCCGTTCTCGACTCGAAACCCAGCTGAGAGATGGCCGACGCAACCTGCAGTTTTTCGAGGAGAAGCTCCGAGATATTCAGTTGAGACACGCTGGCCAGGCCATGGAAAACATGTCCCTCGGCGGGGGGGCATGTGCCGACGACCAGGGCTCTGCTCATCGTCCGCCGCACAAGAAGTCATCCTCATCTTGGGGGCCAGACCATGGTGGTTACGGTACTGCACCGTACAGCCAGATTGGCCAGCATGGAGACCTGATGCCTCCTCGGCATCCCTATGCTCCTCAAGAGCCGGGAGCCGGAGTGCCGAAAGCCAGGCCGAATTTCACAAAGTTGGGTAAGGTGAAATCGCCTCTCTTGCTGGCTCACGAGGCGTGTATACTGATTCCGGCCTTCTGCCATTAATTCTAGACTTGATCAAATACGACACACCGTACCTGGGCCCTCGCATCCAGCTCATGCTTTCCCAGATCCAGTTCAAGCTCAATGTGGAGGAGCAGTATCTCAAAGGTGTCGAAAAGATGGTTCAGCTCTACGGCATGGAGGGCGATCGACGGAGCAAGGCGGTGGCAGCAGGTCGCAGAGTCGAGAGCAAGCAGAAAATCGTACTCTTGCGGCAGGCGCTCAAGAGATACGAGGAACTACACGTAGACATGGACTCTGCCGACGCCCAGGACGGTAGGTGGCTACAAGCCTTGCGTACAGATCGGATGCCACGGTCGACAATTGCTTGCTAACAGACAGACATTGTCGCACAGATGATTCCATCAACACCCCCAATCTTCGCAAACCTCTGAGTGGACAGCTGTCGATCCGCGTCATGGCTGTCAAGGATGTGGACCATGCGGCCACAGGTCGCCTCTCGCGAGGTCCCGAAACGTTTGTTGCCGTCAAGGTCGAGGACACGGTGGTTGCCCGCACGAAGACATCTCGAAATGATCGCTGGGATGCCGAGTACCACACCATCGACGTGGACAAGGCCAACGAGGTCGAGCTTACCGTGTACGATAAGCCAGGCGAGCACCCCATGCCCATCGGTTTTCTCTGGGTCCGCATCTCGGACATTGTGGAAGAGATGCGCAGGAAGAGAATCGAGGCCGAAATGAACAGTTCTGGCTGGGTATCGGCCGACCAAATGGGCACTCCATCCTCTCCGCCCGGACAACTCCCCCTGAGCCCGAGCCAGGGCGGCTTCGGCGGCCAAGGCCACGGTTCTGACCCGAGCAGCTATAGCGGAGGGCCACCGCCTCATGTCCCGCAGCCTCAGATCAACACGGGGCCGATCGAGGCCTGGTTCAATCTGGAGCCGACGGGACAGGTCCAGCTCCAGATGAGCTTTGTCAAGCAGAACAAGGACCGACGACCCGTGGACCTCGGTCTGGGTCGAAAAGGCGCCGTCCGTCAGCGCAAGGAGGAAGTGCACGAGATGTATGGCCACAAGTTTGTCCAGCATCAGTTCTACAACATCATGCGCTGTGCTCTGTGCGGCGATTTCCTCAAATACTCTGCTGGAATGCAATGCGAGGACTGCAAGTACACTTGCCACACCAAGTGCTACCAGAGCGTCGTGACCAAGTGCATCAGCAAGAGCAACGCCGAGACTGATCCGGAAGAAGAAAAGATCAATCATCGCATTCCTCACAGGTTCCAGCCGTTCTCGAATATGACTGCCAACTGGTGCTGTCACTGTGGTTACATCTTGCCTTTTGGGAAAAAGAACTGCAGAAAGTGCTCAGGTATGCTTTTTTTTTTTTTTTTTTCGCCAGTTGGACACCTCGCATGCATCACAGCACATCATCACTCATCATCACTGACATGCAATGCTCCTCTCTAGAATGTGGCCTCACCTGTCATGCACACTGTGCTCATCTGGTCCCCGACTTTTGTGGCATGTCTATGGCTGTTGCCAACCAAATCCTGGACGGCATTCGCTCGCAAAAGCAGAGACAAGCCAAGGCATCCTCCATGTCGGAAAGGACGCTGCGACCTGCGGGCGGCCGTCCTAGTCTGTCGGGCCCGACGCCTTCAGCTTCAGCCTCGTACTCGGGCAGCAGCGTGGCCACATCTCCCGCAGCGTCTGCCCAGGCTACCGAGGCCGCGAAGATCATGTACAACAACCAGCCGACCTCTCCGACGCAGCAAAGACCTCCGGCGCCAGACCGTGTGCCATCGAGTAATGCGGCGGCGGCGGCGGCGGCTGCCATGTCTGGCGTAACGGCGGGCCAGGGGCAACGGATGTCTGACTATGGTCGCTATGGAGGATATGATCAGCAGCAGCAAAGCGACCTTTTTGCCAACCAACATGGCGGCCAGCCTCAGCAGCAGCGTCGATACAACCCTGCGGATTATGCCACCGTCACGCAGCCATATTCCACCTCGACGACTGCGCAAGCCAGACCTGCTGTTCAACAGCAGCCCGTTCAGCAGCAGACGCCGACGGCTCAGCAGAAGTTCCAGCAGTCCGTGGCCCCGGTGACGTCCAAATCAGAGTCCGCCATTGCACAACGACCACTGTCTGGAGGAGTAGTAGGTCAAAAAAAGCAGCTGCCCCTGCACACCGATCCTGGCACCGGCCAACGCATCGGCCTGGATCATTTCAATTTCCTTGCGGTGCTGGGTAAGGGAAACTTTGGAAAGGTCATGCTGGCTGAGACGAAGCGTTCGCGCAAGCTGTACGCCATCAAGGTGCTCAAGAAGGAGTTCATCATCGAGAACGACGAGGTCGAAAGCCTGCGGTCGGAAAAGCGCGTCTTTGTCATTGCGAACAAGGAGAGACACCCCTTCTTGACCAACCTTCATGCCTGTTTCCAGACAGAGACCAGGGTGTACTTTGTGATGGAGTATGTGAGCGGTGGTGACCTGATGCTTCACATTCAAAGGGGACAGTTTGGGACAAAACGGGCCCAGTAAGTCGATTTGCAATTGCTCCGATGCTGGCCACGTCACGGACCTGTTTTGATGCTAATGTCTTTGGTTCTTGAAAAAAAAAAAAGGTTTTATGCGGCTGAAGTTTGTCTCGCGCTCAAATACTTCCATGAGAATGGCGTCATCTATCGCGATCTCAAGCTTGACAACATCATGTTGACCCTCGATGGTCACATCAAGGTGGCCGATTATGGTCTCTGCAAGGAGGAAATGTGGTACGGCTCGACGACGAGTACCTTTTGCGGTACCCCTGAATTCATGGCACCAGAGGTAAAAATAAAATCTCGCCCGGGGCTCCATCAAAGTCCCCCCGTCCCTCCCTTGTTGTCTTTTGATTTACGTCGAGATGGCACGTTTGCTGATTATATCCCTAGATCCTGCTGGACAAGAAGTACTCTCGAGCAGTCGACTGGTGGGCATTCGGCGTCCTGATATACCAGATGCTCCTGCAGCAGTCACCGTTCCGAGGCGAGGACGAGGAAGAGATCTATGATGCGATTCTTGCGGACGAGCCCTTGTACCCGATCCACATGCCCAGAGACTCGGTCTCGATCCTGCAGAAGCTGCTCACGCGTGAGCCCGAGCAGCGTCTGGGGAGTGGCCCCACGGATGCGCAAGAGGTCATGAGCCAGCCGTTTTTCCGGAACATCAACTGGGATGACATTTATCACAAACGCGTCGAGCCGCCGTTCAAGCCCAGCATCAAGAGCGCAACCGACACGAGCAACTTTGATTCCGAGTTTACGAGCGTGACTCCCGTCCTTACGCCTGTGCAGTCTGGTGGGTTGCTTTTTTGTCACTCCTTTTTCTGTTTAAATACCTGGCTTTTTTTTTTTCTTCTTTCATCCCAACTGCAAATCTAACGGTTACCTTTGCAGTTCTATCCCAAGCGATGCAGGAAGAGTTCCGTGGATTCTCCTACACGGCGGACTTTGAATGACGGAATGACTAGCTATGATGAGGGACAGGTTTTGATGATGGATCCACCGACCTGCCTGGTTGCGACTTCAAGGGCGCCGACCATGTGTTGTGCATTTTGGGGGGTCTTGATATGCACCGGATGGGGACACGGGAGAGGGGGAAGGGGGGGGGGGGGGGGGGGGGTGATGAAAGCAGAAGCCGGTGGTGATGTAGCGTTTGAGCAGAGCGCTGCAGATGATTTCCTTCTCTTCTTCCTTCTTCTTCTTCTTCTTTTTTCTTCCTCTTCTTTTTCATTCTTGCAAAAAAAAAAACCTTCCTATGTCTTTTTTTCTCTTCCGGGATGGAAAAGCCATGGGGGCGACTTTGTCGATTTTTTTTGATTTTTTGATTTTGTGATTTTTTTCCTTTTTTTTTTCGATAACACTCGCTAGCACCTTTTTGCACACGCCCGTCACGCCACGTTGAATTATAAATCTTTCCACCGCTTTTTTTCACTTCCCCCCCCCCCTTGCAGCACCACGCACCACGCACGCACACACTCCAGAAATACAAGGACCGGTTAGCGAGAACAGAGGGCGCGGGGGGGTCATCTTCATATAAATAAAGAAGATGGATGAATGGAAAGGATTGGGTTTAGAGAGGAAGGGGGGGATGAAAACGGTGGGTATCGGAGTGAGAGGGGGTGGGTGTTTTATGGCAGGCAATGGGTGTGGGATGAGGGGGATGAGTATTGGGTTTGGTGGCGGGATGGAGGGCAGGGTTTTGGTTTTTGTGGGGTGTTTTGGATTTGATGTCTTGGTTGGGGGGGTGCGCTGGGTTGAATGTCACGGTGTTGTCCTTGTTTCTTTATTTTTTTTGGAATCCTTGTGGTTGTCTTGTGGTGGTGGTGGTTGTGGTTGTGGTTGGAATTGTGGTTGAGGTTGAGGTTGTGGTTGTGTGACGTGGTATGTGGGTAGGGCCCTGGTACGTGTAGGTGTAGGTGCCTCGTGGTACATAGTAACTTGCCGTCAAGTGGCCAACGCCAGGGATGACTACTCATGTGGGCGAATCGACTGTGTATTGAAGTCAAGCAAAAATTGATTGTAATTTTGAAGCAAGAAGCAAGAAGCAAGAAAGAGGAAACCAACAGTGGTGGTCATTCGTTTCCAGTTTGAAAACAGACATGTTCTACATAGATATATATGTATTATATAGAAATATAGAGAGTGAGGAAAGAGAGAGAGGGGGGAAGAGAGAGAGAGAGAAAGAGAGAGAGAGCTTATAAAAGGGCGAAACCCCTACGCCGTGTACTCCTTCTGCAACAACTTGGCAATGGTGTTGAGCTGGATATTGCTCGTGCCCTCGTAAATGGCGCCAATCTTGCTGTCGCGCCAGTACTTCTCGGCCAGGCCCTCGCGCACGAAGCCCATGCCGCCCATCCACTCGACGGCCAGGCCCGAGACCCGGGAGGCGACCTGCGAGGCGTACAGCTTGGCCATGGCGGCGTCGCGGACAAAGGCCAGGCCGGCCTCCTTCCGGCGGGCGGCGTTGTAGACGAGGGCGCGGGCGGCGGCGATCTCGGTCCACGACTGGGCAATCTGGTGCTGCATGCCCTGGAACTCGCCGACGAGGGCGCCGAACTGGCGGCGCTCGTTCCAGACGTACCGGGCGGCGTTGTCGAAGGCGCCGAGGGCGAGGCCCGTCATCTGGGCGGCGATGCCGATGCGGCCCTCGTTGAGGAGGGCCATGGCGTACTTGTAGCCGTGGCCGGGCCGGCCGAGGAGGTTCTCGCGCGGGACGGCGACGTCGTCGAGCGAGAGCACGCAGGTGCTGCTGGCGCGGATCCCGAGCTTCTTCTCCTTCTTGGCGATGCCGAAGCCGGGGGTGCCGCGCTCGACGAGGAAGGCCGTGATGCCGCGGTGGCCGCTCGCCGGGTCGAGGTTCGCGAAGACGATGTACAGGCCGGCCTCGTGCGCGTTGGTGATCCACATCTTGCCGCCGTTGAGGACGTACCCGTCGGGGGTCTCGTCCGCGCGCGTCGCCAGCGCGAAGGCGTCGGACCCGGACCCCGGCTCCGAGAGGCAGAACGAGCAGACCGTGTCGGTGGCCAGGCGCGGCAGCCACCGGCGCTTGACGGCCTCGGACCCGTACTGCACAATGGCCGTGTTGCAGAGCGTGTTGTGCACGTCGACCAGCACGCTGACGCTGGGGTCCGCCCGCGCGAGCTCCTCGACGCAGATGATGGCCGACGTGAAGTTCATGCCCGCGCCGCCGTACTCGTCCGGGATCTCGACCCCCATCAGGCCCTGCTCGAAGAGCTGCCGCACGAGGCCCGGGTCCATGCTCTCGGCCTCGTCCATCTCCCGCGCCTTGGGCAGCACCACCTCGCGCGCGAACTTGCCCACCGTCTCCGCCATGGCCGCCTCCGTCTCCGACAGGTGGCTGATGGGCGTGGGGGGGACGTCGGTCAGGTCCATGGCCATGGCCATGGTCCGCGTCGTCGACAGGCCGCGGCGGGGGCTGCTGCTGCTGCTGCTGCTTTTGAGTTTGGACGCCGTTAGTCGACATTTGGCCACGCAACCCCCCTTTTCTCCATCGAGGAAAAGTTCAACATGAGACTCACAGCTTGGCACTGTGAGCTGCCGCTGCCGCTGCTGCGCGGCCGCCCACAACCGTCCTAGCCAGACCGCCCGGGCCCCGAAGCGCAGCAGGCCGCAGCACGCGCGAGAAGCAAGACATGACCGTCTAGGATACTTTTTCTTCTCTTGTCCTGTGTGTGTGTTTTCTAAGCACACCAAACGAGATTCGTCGTCGTTGTTGTAGTGACGACGCAGAAGATGAGGTTGAGAGGGAAGGGGGAGGTTGTTGGTCCCAGGGTGGCAAAAAAAGGGCCAAATCCGCAAGTCGCCGTCCACGACCGAGCACCAGGGAAAGTACCGCTGTACCTCACCCAAAGCCGACTTTGCAGATGGGGAATGAAAGAATAATCACCCAAAGCGGGGGCGAACAGAAAGGAAAAAATGTTGCAAGAAGAAGAACGAGTCGGAACGTCACCACTTTTGCCTTCCAAACTCCGAGCGGGCGGCGGATTCAAGCCGAGGATAACCATCTGCGGTGGGGCTCTGCGAGTCGGCGCCGTGCGAGGGGATCCGCTGAACTCTGGGGTTGGCGGCATGTGACGGGTGAACGGACCGGGGGCTTATAATACTAGGTACTTATCATACTTGTAACATTATTGGATGCACCAATCGTCAATGCGGGTAACGACCCCCTTCCCACCCCCCCGGGCACCACGTGACACCACCCCCCCTTCCCAATCCAATCCGTGGCATCCATCTCCCGCGCGCAAGAAACGAGACCCCAAAAACACCAAAAAAAAAAATCATCACCACCGACCTGGGCGCCCCCCCCTCCCCCGACTCAACCGGCACCCCCACCACCAAAATGTCCACCTCCATCCTCCGCCACCTCTTCTCCCCCGCCCCAACCACGACAATGACTTCGACAACAACGCGCCGCCTCCTCCTCTCCGCAATGCTCCCCAAACCACACCCACCACACGTGCCCAGCTCCAGCCTCAGCTTCTTCTCCCGCGCCCCCCCCGCCGCCGCCCCCTTCTCGACATCCGCCCCCCTCGCCGCCACGCTCAACCAAGTCCTCCGCGGCATCCGCAAGGGCAAGCGCGCCCGCCACGCCGTCTCCCCGGCCCTGTCCAACACGCACTGCCCGGCCCTCAAGGGGGTGTGCCTCCGCGTCGGGGTCGTGCGCCCCAAGAAGCCCAACTCGGGGGAGCGCAAGACGGCGCGTGTCAAGCTCTCGTCCGGGGCCGTCGTCACGGCCTACATCCCGGGGGAGGGGCACAACATCCAGCAGCATAGTGTGGTGCTGGTCCGGGGGGGGAGGGCGCAGGACTGTCCTGGTGTGCGGTATCATTTGGTGAGGGGGGCTTTGGACCTTGTGAGTTGTGACTTTTCTCTTCTCTCTTTCTTCCTTAATTTCTGTTTTCTTTCTTCATTCTTCGTTTTTCTTTTCCTTTTTTTTTTCTTTTTGGTTTCTTTTTTTTTTTTTTTTAAAAACG